>CACRXK020001595.1:0-52089 GCA_902702795.2 Paramuricea clavata
ATGGGTTTGGTATGGGATGAAAACAAGTGCCCATACCATTCCCAATATAATATGATAATTGTTGCACCCATATCATTCCTATAGTTTATACATCAAGAACCATATGAATTCCATATCATGTTCCCAGATCATTCCCATATAGAATCCTATCTTACCCATAGCAAAGTTGTTATGAAATGATATAAGGAACCCATGTATTTCCCATAGTAAGTGATATGGGATATGTATGGATTTGTACCAAATACGTATCAAACCCATATCAAAAACATGATATGGCTATGCTATGAAGGCAACCAGGCCACACCAAAGCCATATACTTCCCATATATGGCCCATAGGTTGAACCATATCAATCCCATAGGTTGAACCATATCAATCCCATAGTTTATACATCAAGAACCATATGAATTCCATATCACGTTCCCAGATCATTCCCATATAGAATCCTATCTTACCCATAGCAAAGTTGTTATGAAATGGTATAAGGAACCCATGTATTTCCCATAGTAAGTCATATGGGATATGTATGGATTTGTACCAAATACGTATCAAACCCATATCAAAAACATGATATGGGTATGCTATGAAGGCAACCAGGCCACACCAAAGCCATATACTTCCCATATATGGCCCATAGGTTGAACCATATCAATCCCATAGTTGGTCCATATATGTCCCATATAATTTGGTTTTGTAAGGGTACTTTCAGTGAAACCAAATTTACACTGAGATGACATGTTAAAAATAGTAAATTTTGCTTAAGTAGGGTAAAGTAAGACCTTAACTGAAAAAGTCATGCTAACACAAAAACTGCTCAACAAAATTATACCAAACTTTCAAATATTAGAGTATTAATGCTTAGAATTTATTTATTTATTTATAATTATATTTATCCAGGATACCCACATCACTAATGTGTTTTTCAGTGGGGTCCTGCATGATACAATCATTAACAAAATTTACTTATAAATATATACAATTAATATACAACGTCACGACATAAAGAAACGAATAATTAACTATATCTAGTAAGTACAGCTAAGAATAGTTATATGGTATGGTATGTGACCTTAGTAAAGACTTAAATTGACTCAAAGAATCAATGTTTCTGACGGAAACGTCCAAGTTGTGAAAGTCTTTCGAAGCGAGGTAGGTTGGTTTATGTTTGCCCCAGTTGGTGTTGACTTTTGGGAGATGGAGGTTGTTACACAATCTTGTACTGTGGGAATGGATTCTGCTGTTAGTTGTGAGATTGAAGTCGAAATCTATCAGTCCGTTAGTGCATTTGTAGATAAAGATACAACGATGTTTATATCTGCAAGATGAGAGAGTTGACCAGTGTAATGTAGCGAGAGCGAGAGAGAATGATTTTGAAAGTGAAACAAACTGTTTATAGTAACAATATACTCAGCCTTTGAGAAGTGTTTTCATTTGGTATTTTATGATTATATAACTTGCTAATTACTAATACAGTAGCTTACTAAAGCTGTGTGAAGCCGCCTTAAATGGCTGAGATTTACTCAAACACTTATGAAATCTCAGCAACTTGTGGTTACTGTAGATCTTTGATCTACTTTCAGTAAAACCAGATTTACATTGAGATGACATGTTAAAATTAACAGTGAATTTTGCTGAAGAAGAGTAAAGAAAGACCTCGGCTGAAAAACTCATGCTAACACAAAAACTGCTTAACAAAATTATACAAAACTTTCAAATATTAGAGAATTAATGCCTTTGAGAAGTGTTTTTCATTTAATTAGTATTTTATGATTATAACTTGCTAATAACTTAGCTTACTAAAACAGTGTGAAGCCACCTTAAATAGCTGAGATTTAGTCAAACACTTATGAAATCTCAGCTATTTATACAACAGGTATAAACAAGTATTTTGGTGGCTAGATCTTTGATCTACTTTCAGTGAAACCAAATTTACATTGAGACGACATGTTAAAATTAGTGAATTTTGTTTAAGTAGTGTAAAGTAAGGTCTTAGCTGAAAAACTCATGCTAAGACCACTATTTGTTGTATATTAGATTATTAGTTTCTCATCCCCGCCCACAAGCTTTTTAAGAAAATGGTCTTGTTCACCATTATTGCCAATATTGCCATTTTTGACCATTATTATAAATTTTGAGGTGTCTTCAAAGTGAAATTTGAAAGAAAGACAATTAGAAATGTTCCCAAACCAAATGTTATAGTTAATAAAATACGAAATTTCATACCAAAACTGAACTTTCATACCAAAACTGCCAGTTTCTCCTGCAATTACATACATGCTATCAAATATGCAAATTCAGCTATAAAAGTTCTACCAGAAGTCAGGGGCAGGGAAGAAAAACGTGAGACGACTTTGCTACAAAATTATTTCACATCTGGAGCGCCCATGTTTTTAATATGAAAACATGATTTCAGTTGCAAATTTTGTTCTGTTTTGCAATTCTAAATTACAGGGTGTGGAATTATTCAGAAAGTTGCAGCTGTATAAAACATATACAACGATTCCTGTATTTTCCGGTACGCACTACATAAATGCTTAATGCTTAACACTTTTACAAAATAAATTTTACGGAGAGGAGAAATCCTGCAAATAATGGCATAATGGTAATGGCCCGCCCGCATCAACTTTAGGTGAAGCTCCGGATGAGAAACTAATATACAACAAATAGTGGCCTAACACAAAATCTGCCTAACAAAATTATACCCATGTAACTTTCATATCTTAAAGTATAAATGCTTAGAATGATTTTGAAAGTAGAACAAACTGTTTCGTAACAATACTCATTCTTTGAGAAGTGTTTTCATTGGGTTTTTTTGTGATTATAACTTGCTAATTAATTAGTTTAGTAAAACAATGTCAAGCCGCTTTAAATGGCTGAGATTTAGTCAAACACTCATGAAATCTCAGCAACTTATACATTAGGTACAAACAAGTATTTTGGTGGCTAGATCTTTGATCTACTTTCAGTGAAACCAAATTTACATTGAGATGACTTGTTAGAATTAGTGAATTTTGTTTAATAAAGTGAACTGTTACAAGTACAGTAATTGCATGGTTATAAACTAAAGATGTTGCAGTCAGTGCTCTGTGATTAGATTAACGATTTGGGAAGAGTTGAACTGCTACAAGTGGGTGGTTATAACATGTTGTGGTCAATGTCCTGTGCTTAGGTATAATGATTCGGGAAGACCGGAACTGCTACAATTAAGTGACTGCATGGTTATAATCTACAAGATGTTGTAGTCAGTGTCCCATGTTTAGATATAATGATATGGGAAGACTTGAAGTGCTTCAGGTGAATGATTATAAACTACAGGATGTTGTAGCAATAAGTGTCCAGTGCATACAGTAGATATAATGCTATGGGAAGACTTGAACTACTAAAGATATGTTTAAACTTATAGCCTTATAGCCTAGATTTTGACAGTGTGAACAGACCTTGGCCTAGCCAAGGAATCTGGGCTCACTACAACTGGTCGCCTGGGCTTGTGGAAATGTAAACACTTTTGGCCCTGGTCCTTACAGTATGTCCATGGCAAGGTTAGCGGCCAACCAGTAGACAACGTCACAACACATAAAAATACATAAAATTAATTATAAAATTCTAGGCCAAAGTGAGCCAGTTTTCTGGCCAAGGCTTGTACTGTATAGTGTAAACACAGGATGATACGGGAAGACTTGAACTTCTACCAAATAAATTTACATGTATTTTAATAGCATGATACTTAAGCTGTATATGGAGCTGTAAATTACAAGCTTATATACCATACTGTAGATACATTATTCACAAAGTAAAAGCTTTGAGAACTGCTACAAAATAAATTTACATTAGTATGATACTTTGAGTGGCATTTGCACCCTGATGCACCCTACTTCAGTATATTTTACTCTGTCTAATGCCAGACGACTTTACTCGTCAAGGGGAGAGCGCTGGTGTTTAATGGGTTAAGCTGTATTTGGAGCTATAAATTAGAAGCTTAGATATTCACAAAGCTAAATTATTGGTCTTGTGTATTCTGTAGAACGAGATTTACCGATTTGGGCAATGTTGTAAATGTCTCAATACAAATACAAAAGGTTGTGCCGAAATATTTCTGTAAATGCCGTATTATTCGAAACAATATGAATATATGCGATTCAATTTGACGAATACTTTGATCTTGCTCTATAAATTGCGTTCTATAAACTGAAAAAATCCTCGCAAAAAATCAACCCAAAATATGTAAATGACGTTCACGCGATATGTAAATATTAACATTCGTGTCAATAAACAAAATACACATAAATTTAAATGCTAATTCTACCGGCAGGTACAAAGCGCAGGTTTGCAGGTTGCAGGTTGGAATTTTGCAGGTTGGGAATTTTGCAGGTTGGAATTTTGCAGGTTGGGGATTTTGCAGGTTGGAATTTTGCAGGTTGACAGGAATTTTGCAGGTTGATGATGCAAACTGAAAATTAAACTACTATAAAGTATTCTAGTATAATTTTATTTTGTACTTATTGCAGTCTGACTCCTTGTCGCCGCTTTTGATATCAGCCTATCCTGCTACCATGTTTCTAGCCTCTGCTCATCACCCTTGTGAAAACATTCAAAATGACCAGATTGGCTTGGGTTTTCAGGGGGACGAATGTTTCGATTGTTGCGAGGAGTCTACATGACGTGGTGGCAGTTCAGAAAATGCCTGAATGAGGTGTCTCTCCTCTGCACCCACTTATGAGACCACTCAAGCCCCCAATTACCGTATAATTACTCGAGAATTAGTTAACAACATTCTAGTATAAACGCCGCCACATCATGTAGGCACCTCGCAACAATCAAAACATTTGTCCAGGGGCGTAGGAAGTTTCTAAAAGTTGGGGGGGCAGGCTTTGAGGGGCACTTTCCAAATAAAAAAGGGCATCTAAAAATTTTTTCCCGGAAATGTTGGCGATGGGGGTGGGAAGGTCTCAAAATTTTTTTCCGGACATACCAAAAAAATATTTCCAGATATATCCAATTTTCCTAAATATGAAAAAATTTTTCCAGAAACACAAAAAAAATTTTCGGACATCATATTTTTTCCCAGAATGAAAAAAATATTCCGGAAAATAACATAAATTCAAGTTTCGAAAAGTGCGCTTTGGGCAAAAATCCTTAAAACATTTTTAACACAAAAAAGGGCACTTGCCAAAACTTGGGGGCCTGGCCCCCCCTGTTCCTACGCCCCTGCATTCGTCTCCCTGTAGCTCCAAGCCAATCTGGTCATTTTGGATGTTTTCACGGGGGTGATGGCCACTAGCCTTAGAGCAGAGGCGCCGACAAGGAGTCAGACTGCAATAAATGCACAACTAAATTATACTAGAATACTAAAAAAGTGGTGTAATTTTAAGCTTGCATTATTAACCTGCAAAGTTCCTGGCAACCTGCAAAATTCCAACCTGCAAAATCCCCAACCTGCAAAATTCGCAACCTGCAAAATTCCAACCTGCAACCTGCGTTTTGTACCTGCCGCTAATTTTACTTGTACTGGCCGCATACAATTACAAACATATTCCAAGGATATTTAACTCACCTTTATATCCACAAATACAATTTTTTTTCGCTTTTCAATGTCGCTTTGCTTCTCCAGACAACAACCAAGTCGCACACGTGTACGGAAATGATACTCTTTATACTACCCCCTCTGCGTTTGCAGGCGCCCCGCTACCCCCTGGTTACGTTGGTAGTGATTTTTTTAGTGAGGGGTATACTTCAAAAATCTTGGAAAAATAATTAATTGTTCTCGTGCAAACTTTTTTTTCAATAAAATGTTTCAAGAAATCCACTTGTAATAGTTTATGGTGTTTTTTAAAAAAATTGAACCTTTATAATCTGCAAAAAAGGCAAAATAAGTCGCATTAGAAATTTGCACAAAATAAGGTCCGTTTTGCGTTTGCAAGCTAGTTTTTGATGTGCCTAAGCACATATAACCGCCCTAGCCTGTGAAAAGCCCTTCTTTTAGACAAGAATTAAGGTTGAAATTTTTGAGGTTACACAAGGGCATGTTTTCGGTTACATTAGGGCACATGTGCCCTAATGTAACTCGGCAATTTTGCACAAAAACTAAAATAAAATCAACACGCTTTGCAGTAAAATTCTGAGCTTCAGTGTAGTGGTTCTACGGGTGGAAGCGCATTTGCAACTAAAAAATGGGGTCATTTCAATGAAAATTGAGGAAGTTATTTAACTATTACTTTCAACAAAATTTGCGCAGCGTTTCCGAGCGTTCATTTTAGACAACGAAGTCAAGTTAAGACTATAAATGTTTACGGCATTATATTTCGTCTCATAACTTCTGAACCAAAGTGTATGGAAAGAGCTGGTTATTAGTAGACGTATGCAGTTCATGTCAAACCCAAATCTGTCGAACTCTGGTGAAAATCCACTAAAAAATGAAGGTTTACACGACGAGTGGCCCCAGTGTAACTTCTGGCTTCATTGCACTTAAATTGCACGGAAACTATTTTGCGCAAGGCCCTGCCGCGCGGAACAGGCATAATTCATCATATTTCAAAGCAGTCCCCCAAATATAAAAGGCTAGTCATTTATATAAAAAAATTACAGCTTCCCAGAGTTTTGGTTACACTAGGGCAGTACCGACAATCTAATGAGTGTTTGACTAAATCTCAGTCATTCAAGGTGGCTTGACATTGTGTTAGTAAACTAATATTAGCAAGTTATAATCATAATAAACAAATGAAAACACTTCTCAAAAGCTGACTATTATAACTAAACAGTTTGTTTCACTTCTAAAATCATTCTGAGCATTTATACTCTAATATGTGAAAGTTTGGTACAATTTTGGTAGGCACTTTTTGTGTTAGCATGAGTTTCTCAGCTGAGGTCTTACTTTTCTCTATACCTTTCTCTCTATACTTTTCTCTATACCTTATACTTTCTCCATACCCTATACCTTTCTCTCTATACTTTTCTCTATACCTTATACTTTTCTCTATGAATAACCTCGAATTATTAATTAAGAAGTTAGAAGTACTGGTTATTGAAATTAATATTATAGGTGATTTTAACTTTGATGTAGGTGCTTCTCCCCCTAATGCTCCTACTAAGCATTTCTTGGATCTCTGCAACTTATACCAGTACCATCAACGTATTAAAGAGCCTACTCGAATAACCGAACGCTCTTCAACTACAATTGATTTATTTATTACTAATAATCCAACAATGTATGTGAAATCTGGAGTTTGCCACATTGGTATTAGTGACCATTCACTTGTATATGCAATTCGTAAACTTTGTGTATCTAGAAAGGATCCTAGAATAATTCGCAGCAGGCAATTTAGAGATTTCAACGCAAATTCATTTAGATATGATCTCAGCTTAGCCCCGTGGCATATCATTGAGGAGTACGAAAATGATCCAAATCTTGCTTGGGATGCTTGGAAAACTATATTCCTGAAAATATCTGATATTCATGCACCCAAACGGAGTAGAAAAATTCGAAATAGGCACTCTCCTTGGTTAACCCCAGAACTTAAGAAATTGATGTTTGAGAGGGACCGACTGAAAAGAATAGCAAGTAAACATGATACTGAACACAACTGGTCCAAGTATAGAAGTGCACGAAATAACGTTAACAGATGTATTCAAGATGCCAAAGCTGCATATTATCACAATTACTTTAGAAATAGCTTTGGTGATATTAAAAACACATGGAAAGGTGTGAATGAGCTTATGGGTAAAAATTCCCATACCAATGTAATAAGCAGCATTAAAGTTGGTGACTGTATCTACACTTCTTCAAGTGACATAAGTAATGCTTTTAATAACCACTTTACTCAAATTGGACCTAAATTAGTTAATAATGTTCCCACCTCAAACTCTAACTTTGAGCAATATATTACCACTACCGATACTAATTTTTCTATCACTGAGACAAATAATACAATTGTGTACAACTTGATCCAATCACTTCCTGTAAATAAATCTACTGGTTTAGATGAGATATCATGCAAGCTATTAAAAGAAGCTTCGCCAATTGTTTTTTCATCCTTAACTCATATAATAAACTTATCCATAAGAAACGGGGTATTTCCCAATGATTGGAAAAGAGCTAGGGTAATGCCAATATATAAAGAAGACACAAAATCAGATCCTGATAATTATAGACCAATATCTATCTTACCGATTGTCAGTAAAATAATTGAAAAGATCGTTTTCTCTCAGTTTTATGGATACCTAATCGACAATAATCTATTGTCTAGTTCCCAACATGGATTTAGACCATTACATTCAACGCTTACGACTCTTCTAATATCTACCAACAATTGGTACCAAAATATTGATAAAGGGCTTTTTAATGGAATTCTATTACTAGACCTAAAAAAAGCCTTTGATACCGTGGACCATCCAATTTTATTAAAGAAGCTTGAGATGTATGGCGTAGATCCTAATTCTATCAATTGGTTTAGATCATATCTAACAGGTCGCAATCAATGCACAAGCATTAATGGCACATTGTCTAGCTTGCTACCTGTTACTTGTGGGGTTCCTCAGGGATCGGTGCTTGGGCCCTTATTGTTTCTAATTTATATTAATGATCTTCAAGCCTGCCTCTCTACATCGTCCCTTATGATGTATGCTCATGATACATGTTTAACTGTTAGTTCTAACGATCCAAAAGACCTAGAGCTTAAACTAAATAACGAACTTAGAAAAGTGCAAACGTGGCTAAGGGCTAATAAGCTTACTCTGAATGTAAAGAAGACAAAATTCTTAATCCTAGGAAGCCAAGCGAGTTTAAGTAATCTGAATTATCGCTTTAACATTCAAATTATTGGACAGTCTATAGAAAGAATGTATTCTTATAGATATTTGGGACTTGAAATTGATGAATCTTTAAATTGGCAAGTACATATTGAAACCATTTGTAAGAAGATAAGTGCAAGTCTTGGGGCGTTAAAGCGGGTTCGAACTTTTGTACCCCAAAACACATTGATCCTGATGTATAAAGCCTTAGTGTTACCTTACTCAGACTACTGTAGTGAGGTTTGGGGCTGCCTAGGTAAAACCCTATCTGAAAAACTCCAAAAACTGCAAAACAGAGCCGGTAGGATAATAACCTTCTCCGATTATGACGTAAGATCAGCTGATATACTACACAGTCTTGGTTGGGAAACTCTTGACCAACGTCGTGCTAAACAGGTCGCAACAAGTATTTATAAAGCAGTGAATAATTTATATCCCAACGAGCTTAATACTATTTTTGAACCTACCTCGCAAGTCCACTCTCACAATCTTAGAGGTAGTTCGCACAGTATGTTCACCCCTAGACCCAGAACGGAGGCTGGTAAATAGAGCTTCGGCTACCGTGGGGCTGTGTTATGGAACGATCTTCCGGATGAAATAAGAAGTCAGGCTTCAATATATCTTTTCAAAAATAAACTTTCTAACTTTCAAATTTAATACTAAGATTAAGTAGTTGTAAATATGATAGGATTGTATATATATTTAACTAATTTCTTTTGTTTTTGTATTTTTACATGGCTCCTTGGAAGAGCACTTTAGTGAAAGAACACCATGTTACCTATTTATGTATTTTTTAATAAAGCTTCATTGATTGATTGATTGATTGACTTAAGCAAAATTCACTAATTTTAACATGTCATCGCAATGTAAATTCAGTTTCACTGAAAGTAGATCAAAGATCTAGCCACTAAAATACTTGTGTATACCTGTTGTACATAAGTTGCTGAGATTTGATGAGTGTTTCACTAAATCTCAGCCATTTTAGGTGGCTTCACATTCTTTAATTAAACTAATTAGCAAGTTATAATCATAAAAAAACCCAATGAAAACACTTCTCAAACGCTGAGTATTGTTACTAAACAGTTCGTTTCACCTTTAAAATCATTCTAAGCATTTGTACTCTAATATTTGAAAGTTTGTTTAATTTTGTTAGACAGTTTTTGTGTTATATATACTAAAACTGTCTGCTCGAAACGTCGAGTTTCTGCTTATTTTTTAAGGTATAGTAATATAACCACTCTGCACAGCATTTTAGTTTTTGTGTTAGCATGAGTTTTCTCAGCTGACGTCTTACTTTACTGTATTTAAGCAAAAATTCACTAATTTTAACATGTCATCTCAGTGTAAATTTGGTTACACTGAAAGTAGATCAAAGATCTAGCCACCAAAATACTTGTCTATACCTGTTGTATAATTTAAGTTGCTGAGATTTAATGAGTGTCTGACTAAATCTCAGCCATTGAAGGTGGCTTGACGTTGTTTTGCTAAACCAATTAGCATTTAGCAAGTTATTATCACAGTAAACCAATGAAAACATTTCTCAAAGACTGAGTATTGTTATTAACAGTTTGTTTTACTTTTAAAATTGTTCTGTGCATTTATACCCTAGCCTAATATGTGAAAGTTTTGTACAAATTTGTTAGACAGTTTTTGTGTTAACATGAGTTTATCAGCTGACGTCTTACTTTACTCTATACTTAAGCAAAGTTCACTAATTTTAACATGTCATCTCAGTGTAAATTTGGTTACACTGAAAGTAGATCAAAGATCTAGCCACCAAAATACTTGTCTATACCTGTTGTATAAGTTGCTGAGATTTCATGAGTGTTTGACTAAATCTCAGCCATTTTAGGTGCCTTAACAATCTTTAATTAAACTAATTAGCAAGTTATAATCATAAAAACCCCAATGAAAACATTTGTCAAAGGCTGAGTATTGTTACTAAACAGTTTGTTTCAGTTTCAAAATCATTCTAAGCATTTATACTCTAATATGTGAAAGCTTGGTACAATTTTGTTAGGCAGTTTTTGTGTTAGCATGAGTTTCTCAGCTGAGGTCTCACTTTACTCTCCTTAAGCAAAATGAACTAATTTTAACATGTCAGCTCAATATAAATTTGGTTTCACTGAAAGTAGATGAAATACTAGCCACCAAAATACTTGTGTATACCTGTTCTATAAGTCGCTGAGACTTCTTGAGTGTTTGACTAAATCTTGAGGCATTCAAGGTGGCTTACTTGAATGATTTACTAAACTAATTAGCAACTTATAATCATAATAAACCAATGAAAACACTTCTCAAAGGCTGAGTATTGTTACTAAACAGTTTGTTACAGTAAACTAATTAGCAACTTATAATCATGATAAACCAATGACAGCACGTCTCAAAGGCTGAGTATTGTTACTAAACAGTTTGTTTCAGTTTTAAAATCATTCTGTGCATTTATACTCTAATATGTGAAAGTTTGGTATGATTTCGTTAGGCAGTTTTTGTGTTAGCATGAGTTTCTCACCTGAGGTCTTACTTTACTCTATACTTAAGCAAAATTCACTAATTTTAACATATGTCTTCTGAATATAAATTTAGTTTCACTGAAAGTACTGTAGATCAAAGATATAGCCACCAAAATACTTGTCTACACATACTGTACGTGTTGTATAAGTTGCTGAGATTTCATGAGTGTTTGGCTAAATCTCAGCTATTTAAGTTGGCTTGACATTGCTTTGCTAAACTAATTAGCAAGTTATAATCGTAAAAACCCAATGAAACCACTTCTCAAAGGCTGAGTATTGTTACTACAAACATTTTGTTTCAGTTTTAAAATCACTTGGTGCATTTATACTCTAATATGTGAAAGTTTGGTATGATTTTGTTAGGCAGTTTTTGTGTTAGCATGCCCTTACGAAAATTTCCTATAGGAATTCCTATAGGAAAAATTCCTATAAGAATTTGGGACAAAATTCCTATAGGAATTCCTATAGGAAAAATTCCTATAGGAAAAATTCCTATAGGAAAAATTCCTATAGGAAAAATTCCTATAGGAAAAATTCCTATAGGAATTTTGGACAAAATTCTTATAGGAATTTTTCCTATAGGAATTCCTATAGGAAAAATTCCTATAGGAATTTTTTCTACAGGAATTTCTATAAGAATTTAATAGGAAGAATTCCTATAAGAATTCTCAAGTCTAGTCCCAAATTATTATAGGAATTTCCTATAAGAAAATAATTTATTCTAATTTCCTATAAGATTTTTGGTATTCCTGCAGAAATTCTAGAATCTAGATGAAATAATAGTAAATGACAGACAATGTTGTTCATCACTCTTAATTTTTTAATGCAAAAAATAGATATAAATTTAATTAATAAATACTAATTAATATTGCAAATATAAAAATTAATATGAGAAATTGGTTATACTAAACATTACAAATCAATTATAGTTTTCACCTATTGTGACAAATTAATCGTTCTACCTCAATGCAATGCCATATGATGCGTCCTATTTTATTATTTTACTCTGTCTAACTATTTTACTTTGTCTAATGCCAGACTATTTTACTCTGTCTAACTCCAGACAATTGTACTTGAATGTCAAGGGGAAATGCTGGCTCAGAATGGGTTAACTAGCCTATATTCCTATATATGTGTCTAGTTAACCCATTGAATCACATTGCGCCCTACTTTATTATTTTACTATAGTTTACTCTGTCTAACGCCAGACGATTTTACTCGTCAGAGCGCTGGCGCTTAATGGGCTAAACCATAGGTAATAACCATAATTGACATTTAAAGTTAAGTTCAAAACTGGCCTCAAAACATAGTCCTCAAATAAGTTCTTGTTCTTGTTTGCTTTTCTGTACTTTGCAACACTTTCCCATGTTGTTTATATTTGTCCTCATATGTTGATGAACCTCTGAGGCCTTACGTCCATACTTTGTTGATAGCTGTAAAAAGACAAATACATTTATTTTATGTCTACCATTCCAATGTGTTTTGTTAACCCATTAAATATGCCCAAATGCACCCAATTTATTATTTTACTCTAAGTGGAGAGTCTAGCACTTTAATAGAATAAACACAGTAAAATAACAAGGTACTAAAAGTAGGGCACATTGCTTCTAAATATGCCACACAGCAGCTTTTGCAGTTAATTATTAACCTTTCAATGACCAACATTCATTTTGATGAGTAAAATCATCTGATAAATATCAAAGTACTGAAAGTGGGGATTGTGTGTTAGGGTGAATTGCATCTAAATGTGCTAACGCCAAATAATGCAAAATAGTCTGGTATTAACAGGGCAAAATATTGAGCTTTGAAATAGAGCGCATTAGTGTGAATTTGTGAATTGGGTCTTGATGAGTTTACACAAAACACAGGGAGACAGCAAGGTAATCTATCAAAGTTGTCCACTCTCTTTCAAGTAAAATGATCTGGTGTTAGACAAGGTAAAATAAAAAAGTACTGAAAGTTGAGCACATTCATCTTAACAAGTTAGCATGAAATCTAAGCTAGCAGAGAGTCTGGTTAATTTGAATACCATCACATAGTTACTGTATGTTTATAAACTGTGGTTTAATTAATAGAAAAACATGGATAATTTTCCTGGCATAATACACTAAAGCATGTCTAAAGGCTAACAGATTTTAATACATTGACTGGTGCAAGACCTCTCAAAATGAAAATTGTTTAATTTAAACAAAACATATGAATAAATACTGCTTCTGATTTGAGCAAGTAGTTAAATTTTCTATAGGCATGCATTAAATATGCCTGACAATTTACAATTAATCTGGCATATACAGTTGGCACTTGGGATATACAAATATATTAATAAACATGGATAAGTCTGATTCAAATATAAGACTTTTATAGTAGCATTTGTTGAAGTATAAATGCTATAAATATATTTATATCAGCATTCTAATTCCGTTTATATTGTCGCGGAAAATTCAAATTTTATCGAACCACATGCTCGAATTTCACAAATGAAGATTGGAGGTATTTCCTCTATAATCTGCTTTATTATAAATAAAATATAAACTTATTCTTACCCGAACATTATGCAAACATCCCTGATGTATTACTAGTGAAAATCCAGTTGAATCCCATCAAAAATAGTTCTATTTTGCACATAAACCATTGACAAACACTGACTTGAAAAAATATCCAGTGTTTCCACAACGCATCATTCAAATTTCCTTGATTTTGCTTTAAAATTTCCTTGAATTTCCTTGAAATGGGATGTAATTTCCTTGAAATTTCCTTGATTAAGCGAAGTAGATTTCGGCAACTAGAATTTATCAATACTTATATAAAGTAAGACCACAGGCGGCCCAATCTCAGAATGAATGATCAGGTGTTGCGGGTTTTTAACGGTTTTTATAAAGAAATTTATAGTCAACCAAAACTATTTTAAAAACATTCTTAAATAAGTTAAATTTAATAGTCAAATAAATACATTTTAACAATAAAATATAGTTGACATGATAGTATAATACCTTTGCATTCTTTTAATTACTCCATGAGCTCATTTAGAGCGGTTGATGTAACACTTTCTGTGGCCTACATTGTGTGTGCTCATCTATATATAATATAACAGTAAAAGGCTAATCACTGGCGCCACGACCGCATCGCCTTCAAAGTCAAATATCTCCGCTCAAACTTCTCGTACGCCAAAACAAATTCGATTACATCTTTTCACAAAGATTTCTCTTTCTAAATAATATGGTTTGATCGTAGCTTGGGCAAATTTAGCGACGAACGGAACCAAAATCTCCTCAATTTCGGATACTGTTCAAAATACTTAGGGCTGCTCGGGCACGATCGTGGACGTGACGTAATCAATACATACTGACAATAACGCCTTACCGCCTTACGTGGGGTGGGACAGCATAAAGCGACAAACTATCGTCGAATTTGATATGCTGTCTCACCCCAGGTAAGGCGTTATTGTCAGTATGTATTGATTACGTCACGTCCACGATCGTGCCCGAGCAGCCCTAAGTATTTTGAACAGTATCCGAAATTGAGGAGATTTTGGTTCCGTTCGTCGCTAAATTTGCCCAAGCTACGATCAAACCATATTATTTAGAAAGAGAAATCTTTGTGAAAAGATGTAATCGAATTTGTTTTGGCGTACGAGAAGTTTGAGCGGAGATATTTGACTTTGAAGGCGATGCGGTCGTGCCGCCAGTGATTAGCCTTTTACTGTTATATTATATATAGATGAGCACACACAATGTAGGCCACAGAAAATGTTACATCAACCGCTCTAAATGAGCTCATGGATTAATTAAAAGAATGCAAAGGTATTATACTGTCATGTCAACTATATTTTATTGTTAAAATGTATTTATTTGACCAATTTGAGAATGTTTTTAGAATAGTTTTGGTTGACTATTTGAAATTTGTTTATAAAAACCGTTAAAAACCCTCAACACCTGATCATTCATTCTGAGATTGGGCCGCCTGTGTACTATCCAGCCTGGATATTCTGCCTGATATGAAATCCGATGCATCTTGAATTGTACTCGCCCAATTAAATGCCGGTGTCCCAGGAAATCCCCCCCCCCGCCCAATTTTCCTAGGAAATAGGGGGGCCATATTTCCTCGGAAATTGTGAAGCTTCTTCTAAAACCAAGATCCTAAAAGTGTTTGTCAGTATTTATAGTTAGTTTGCATAATTTATTTGTGTCAAAATTCTTCCACGCGGCCAAGAGCTAAAAGTTTGAAGGAAAGCGTAATAATAATAATGTGCTAGTGCAGTCATTCCAGACACATCGTACATGGGTATCTGTAGAGGACAACATTAATGTAAAATGGCTTAACTTTCATCTAAGGACACAAAACGATTTTTAGAGATGGGAATTTCTAAGATATTACAAGTTAATTAGATCTATAAATTCAGTCACATAGTATAAAATTAGTCAGTATAATAACCACACTTTAGCAAACGATGACATCATCGGGAATATGTTAATATGCATGTGTCTAATAATTAACAGAGAGTAATTAGCATTAGGGTAAATGTAGACTTTTAAGTGGAAACGTTTTTTGAAAAACAAAATCAAACGAGTGGTTATTTTGTAAAAAGAAATTTTCCTATGCATTTTACTTACATATACACAGTATATATAATCGCTTATATGGTTTGGATGCATTACAGACTGAAGCATTCCGTTTTAAATGTGTTTATGCAATAAAAATAATTAACATCAAGCACAAGTTGTGATGTGGGTCCTTAAAATATGTAAATTATGCATTTATGCAGGGTTCAATTTCATTGACCAATCAGAAGCAGTCTGTTGTCAGCGGGCGGGAGTTTGCCATTTGCTGTGCTCACGGGCTGTGCTCACTTGCATACTGCTTCTCACACCGTACACTTGATTTCCCACCCACCCACACGATAGTGTTTCCCCCCTGCCTGCGTTGGCACTGCCTGCGGTGGCGCCGGCTGTTTGCCGGCGCCTTGGGCTGCCTGCCTGCCCCCCTCTGGCTGTTTGCTCGATCTCGGGCTATTGACCCCTCCCCGTCTGGCTGCTTGCCGGGTGTTCGGCTGCTTGCCGATGTGTGTATCTGTGCATCAGCATATTTAATTTCGTGATTTGTTCGTCTGCTTGTATGTTTGTTTGTCCCCTCACCCTTAGTCCTTATGTCTGTCCGTGAAGCGCTTATTGTCTGTTGTGTGTGTCCTTGGCACAGCGTAAATGGTGGGGGTAGTCCTTTTTGTCAACCTTGCTAGCAATGTCCGGTGTTGTGTTCGTTATTTGCATTATGCCGCACCCGCTCGTCGGGCTTGCTCCCCGGCTAGTCCGGGTGATTTCTTTCAGATTGGTATCCTGCGTTATCCAGCGTTCTTTGGTTCCCCTTTGGTCGGTAGGTGCATATAGTTAGTTGTGCTCGGCTTAGTATGCTTACCAGGTAAGATATCTCGTACGTTCATGTTACTATTCGTTTGGTGTTTTTTATTAATTCCGTCTCCACCTGTGGTGTGACGTTAGCTCTGTCCTTGGAGAGGCTAATTCTCTGCATCATTGATATTAGTCAAGTCGGGATGCTGGGATGGCTGAAAGTCTCTTCTACCGAGAAGGCAGCTGCGCAGAATGGAGTTCATCGTAAGCCGGCTTGCCGAGTAAATTAAGCAGCCGGAACCTCTCCAACAGAGCTACACCCTCCAGAGAATTGCTTGCTTAAGCTCGAGTGTGTTAGATGTTAAGTATTAGCAAAAATCGTATCATTTTAAATATTATAAAAATTGTTTCATTTCCGTAGCTTAATGATTGATACAGCCATTATTTATTAACGTTGTCTTCTACAAAGCTGGTCAAAACCAAATGCAAAAAGTATGCTAAACTTTAGCTATTACTATATCAGTATTGCAGTGCAATGGAGAATTTTGACCCAAAAAATTACACTGAGAAAAATTTCTACAAATTTCTACGATTTCCTAGCCTAAAGATAAAGTAAACTATAATTTTTTAGGGGGGCCAAATTTTCCGAAGGGGGGGCATATTTCCTAGGAAATATGGCCCGGAGGGGGGAATTGCATGATTGGCTGTACTATTTTTACTGCTGCCAGTAATGGAACATTTATTTTTAGCTGTGATTTTAGTCTAATAGTACATGAAAGGGAGTGGTATACGAAATACATAGCCAAACCTGGCAGACTGTCTTTCCCACCTAACCAACCACACAGGCGATTATATGCAGGCAGGGCTTGAAATAACAGCCAATCACCAATCGATGATCGTCAAGAAATTGTTTATGATTCAGATTGTCCGAAAAGCACGGTTTTTATGGTTTTCATTAGTCTCCTCCGCAGGCAACTATTGAAACACATGAGGGATAGTTGATTTGATAGTTAATTAAGGGATAGTGAACTATCCCCCAACTATAAATTTATTTGTGGTGTTTCAAGAGTTTCAAGAGTTTACCTGTGGAGGAGGCTAGCTTTTCGGTTGCTCCCAACTGTACTTTTTTTCAAAAAATTTTGAAATAATTGACGAAGATAGACCTAAATTTTTGAACAATTGACTTGTTCAGGTAAGACAATAGTATCTGATAGATCTAGTTTACTTGATCTGGCAGTGTTACAATGTGTAAAATTTTCATAATCATGAATAATGAATGTCCAATTAAATAGACATATTGGTCTGCACGGACCTGGCAAGATAGTTCATCTGCTAAATTGTCCTTGTACAGTATCACTGATAGTTCATCTGATAATGTGTCCTTGTACCTTATACAGAGTCGCCAACTCGAACCGACTTGACCTTGTAGCTCAGTTAGAGCATAGTGATTGGCCTAGCATCCCAAAGGTCGCGGGTTTGATTCCCACCGTGGTCAGGCAAACTTCTCAGCTTGCCTGGTGTGGATGCACACACCCACTCTCTAGTATAAGTGGGTCATTTGTGACACAAAGTGCTGTGCAACATTTAGATTGAAGCTGGGAAGTCTGCCAAGCCAGGCAATGACGGACCTTCATTATACACTGTGTCAGATTTGGATCAGAAAAGACTTGAAGCTGATAAACTTTTAGAAGGCATTGATTTCGGTGGGATCACGTCCACGGTTACTTGTAAGTGTTTTACAGTACTTTTCAGTTTTATTAGTACTCCAAAATATTTTGCATTCTAGTGCCCGTAAAAATTTGTTTGATCTTCAATCTGTGGTGTCTTATCAAATTTCACTCTCTCCTTTTTCTTCCAGCTATAGTCCCAGACTGACCTGGGATTCACTTCTCGTATTCTCTTGTAGTCAATTTTTCCTCACTTGTCATGTCCACTGTTCCTCGATATTTAGATTTCCTTTCCCTCTCGTCTTCTCTACCTCCTAGGCTTTGTTCCTCGTCATCTGTGGTTCCATAATGTCTCTAACTGGATCTCCTTCATCTATTCTTATTACAGTGCCTGCCCATGCCATCACAGCCTTGCTTTTCTGGCCTAATTCTTTGCAATGTCTACCTCTCCACATCTTTTATTGCTGGTTATGTTACGGAGTTTCATTTCGCGAGTAATTGATATTAATTAAACCTCTTTCCCCCGGCGCTGTTTGTTCACCGCGTACCGCTGTCTCCAACTGTATAAATTATATTATTCCATATAATTCCCTGGAGAAGAGGCTAGAAACTGCATGAAGTACAAACAACTTTGTCTTTATTCCGATCCAAATGATCTTTGTTTCATTGCCAGCACAAAGCCCACCACAAAAAGCAGCTGTGGGAAACTCTCCTCAACAAATAACATCAGATTCTCCCATCAGGTTAGTAGGCCAGTGTTTCTCAGCCATGGTCTCCAAAGTGGGACAACCAGGAAACATTGTTTGCGTGACAAATATTCTTGGGAAAACGTTCATTTTGTCAGTATATACGCTATATATTAGTAATCAGTTTGACCAGCAAATAAGTAAGTTACACCTTGTACAGTACGGGGACCGGTTGTTCGAAAGTCGATAAGCTTAACAGTCACAACAGCTTGTTTTTTTGAAATATTTCGTCAGAAATTTTGTCTGGATCAGTAGGTTTGAATTTTCTTCTCTGAACTTCTGAATATTTAAAATAAACAGATGTACGAAGAAATACATTAAACTAAAACGGCAGGTGAAATTTTAACCGAGAGTCGAGAGTTAGCGCTAATCCAGCTTTGAACAACTGGTTGCAGTACAGTGTAGTACAGTACAGTACAGTACAGTACAGTACAGTACAGTACAGTACAGTACAGTACAGTACAGTACAGTACAGTACAGTACAGTACAGTACAGTACAGTACAGTACAGTACAGTACAGTACAGTACAGTACAGTACAGTACAGTACAGTACAGTACAGTACAGTACAGTACAGTACAGTACAGTACAGTACAGTACAGTACAGTACAGTACAGTACAGTACAGTACAGTACAGTACAGTGTTGTTTTATTTACAGATCACCGTTGAGACCAGTACAGAAATTATCAATATCAACATTAAATCAAACTAATATTCCTCCTAAAGAAGTAGTAGCTTATAACAAAGAGACTCAAACTCCTGTCATTCAGAAGTCTACAGAATCAGGTGAGTGAAATTGTATGTCGCAACTGCGAATTGCGAGAGGTGCAACTACCTGAAAAATAGAAGATACTGTAGTTGTATCTCTTTTCAAGTAGTTGTATCTTTTCAATCTGCATGCAGTTATCTTAGTTTGTTATCGTCTCTACATACAATGGCACAGACCGTTCGAGATTGTATGTCACATTGTACTGTATGTAATATGTGTTTACACGATGTGGTAAATGCTTACACCTTCAAACGCAATCGGTCACTGATGTCTGTCATCTTTGTCACTCTTTCTTTCAGATGAAGAACCGTCGACAAGTGATCAAAATAAGAAAGAAACGGAAGAAATTCAAGAAACTGTCAAAGATGAAGCAGAAGAACAAAAAGAAAAAAGTGAGTAGCAAAAGTTATCTCTAGTTTAGTCCACTGACTACTAAGGTTTTTTGTGACTTTTAGAAATTTCGAATTTTTGAAATATTGTGTGTTTAATAAGATTCTGATTTTATATTATAATGCAGTACATGATTTTTAATACTGTGTCAATAAGAATATCTAGCACTGTGCCCACTAATTTGGATGCAATCTAAACTGAAGCTTATTGATATAGAAACCTCTAACTTTTGCATATCTAATTAGCTTTGATATCCGACTGTTCTCCAGAAACCTGTCTTCCAAGTTAGCAATTTATTCCGTTTTAGAAGCATTTATACTACATCTGTGACTACATATTTTTACGTCTGTGACCACTTTTCAACTCTGATCAATGATCATAAATTGGCGGCCCTTGTTACTTATCAAAAATGCAATAATATTATCGACGCCATTCTGCAAAATTTGAATGTTTGATTCCATGGATGTTGTTTTTTGTTTTCGTGCGTTATTTTAATTGTATGTATTTGGAAAATCTTTGTAGCTCCAGTAATTGTAGAGATGTCAGAAGAACAAAAAGAGAAGATCCTCTCCTCCCCGGAGTTTCAACATTTTCTTGATCGCACAAGTCGCATTATTGAACGAGCAATTTATGAAAAAGATGTCACGTTTGATTATGGAAAAACGGAGGACGTGGAGGGGTAAGACGTTGTATTTTATACAGTAGATACACGTATACTGTAGGTTTTGTGACAAGTAAGGATTGTGCATTTGCCCGACAAGCTGCGAGATTCAAAACGTACCGTTAGAAACACTTTTTCCATGCAATTTGCTTCTCTGTATGTTGTACAAGGAAGAAATGCCGTCCGGCGCCTATTTGTGTGTGGGAGCGTGATGTTTTCTCCCCCTGATTGTAACATTACTAAGGTTTCTATTGAAATAGTATGCTGTGTTCATATTTGAAACTCTATTTTACATACATGTAGTATGCATGCAAGTTGGCATTCAGAAGGTACTTATGAATGCTGGGCACGCATGCCAAGTAGGCCACCCATGATTGAGGAGGTGTGCAAGCAAATACTATCAAGGCTAGGAAATATTATTCACTCTTGGACAATTTTGCGAAATGTAATTATTTATGACATAGAGAAACAATTTTGGACTTTTTATTATTATTATTATTATTTAAACTTATTTAGGCAACTGATTTTCAAGGGGCCCGTTTACATGCAATGAATTAAAGCCTGCACATTATTAATAGACCTTTCCGGTAATTACGTCACAACTACACTGTTTTCAACTTAGGACCACATTAAATGGTATTGATTTCGAGTTTGTTTCTCACGGGCTCTGGTCAGAGAAGCAGAACATCCTTCGTCAACACATGCATAAAAAAATTTTGGATTTTGACTATTAAATGTGGAAATAAGCTTAAACACGAAAACGAGGTTGAGGGGCCATGACCCATCTTGGCCCCTCAGCCTCGTTTTCGTGTTTAAGCTTATTTCCACATTTATTGGTCAAAATCCAAAATTCTTTTTATGAATGTGTTGAAGAAGGATGTTCCGCTCCTCTGACCATAGCCCTTGTGAAAAAAGCTTAAAATCCATTCCATTTAAGGTGGTCCTAAGTTGAAAACAGTGTTAGTTGTGACGTAATTACCGGAAAGGTCTAATGCATAACATTACTTTACATTACATCACATACATTACTGATAGATTACATCACATACATTACATTACAAACATAAATATATCTAAATTATCCTAATAATACTATTTACAAAAAGAAATACTGGCGAGTTTTATGATAACAATTTTATAATCATGTATTAACAGTTTCATAAATTAGGTTATAACGTTAACGTTTATTGTTTAATTTAGGGATAGTCAAATGTTTGATAACATTGCACTCAATCGTGAATTTTATGATGAAAAATGGTCCAAAAATCGTGTTGTCACAAGTTTAGATTGGTCAACCCAGGTATTGTTGTTAGTTTTCTTTCTGATCATTAATGTCATACTTAGACCGAGATTTGGACTGTGGTCTAAAATATTAAATATAATTTTGCCCGTGGTAAATCATGTGGCCGAAGTTAAGTGTTGTGCGCCATTGTTATAAACATAGCCTTGTACCATTTTAGTATCCTGAATTATTGGTTACGTCATATTATAAAAATGAAGATGCTCCACGGGAGCCTGATGGTGTCGTCTTAATATGGAACATCAACTACAAAAAAACAACGCCTGAATATACTTTCCATTGTCAGGTAAAATATGACGATTCATGCTGTTAGGTGTTCCACCGAAATAATGGTGGTTGTGCAAAACGTTGGAGCAGAAGGAATGATCGTAAAGTCATCAGTGGCGTAGCCAGCCCGACAATTATTCATTTCTTTAGAAATTGATTATTTTCACAGTCAATGAACACGCGAAAATATTTGCATAGCGGGACTAAACCGTCGGGCTGGCTACGCTACTGAAAGTCGTCATGTATACAGTACAGTCGTGTTATGTGGATTACAAACACCGGAAATTGGCTATTTGCCAAACAAAAACACTAAATGGCTGATCAGTTATGACTGATCACATAAAATACGTAGTAGTTCAATTGAATTAAATGAATGGTTATTTCATTAGCACTGTCAGCATAAAAGCTAGAAAAGGAACACAAAATATTGTCCGACCGTTATTAGCCAATGTCTGAGCAACTGCACAGTTGAAAGTGAAATTGTTATAATCCACACTGTCATGTATAAATATTTTTTGACTAATGCTGTAATATAAATTTTAACTTGTTGAATTATGCTGATGATGCAGTATTTCTGCGTAACGTTTATGTCACTAGAGTTCTGGTTCCAGCCATTTATTTAATCAGTTCGGCTTCGGCCGGAACCGTATTCTGTTGCAGCTGGATATGTGAAACCGATTCGAGTCAGAATGCAAACTGGTTCGATCGAATTCTTGCTGAACATTTTCACCCTTGAATCAGATAAGAATCATGTTTGTTCCAGTTGTATATAAATTGGCCTAATAGTTTCCCGTCGTCTCAAGTTTCTAACTGATTATAATTGTCTTTGGGTGTTCATGCCATTGAAAATGTTTGCGAATGGAAATCGTATTTATTTTTTTTTTAGTCTGGTGTGATGTCAACAATGTTTGCTCGATTTCATCCGAATTTAATTGTGGGTGGAACATACTGTGGTCAGATTGTATTATGGGACAACCGCAGCAATAAACAAACACCAGTTCAACGAACTCCGTTGTCGGCAAAAGCACACACGGTAAGAATTTTTTTATAATAGATCGGGGACCCTCGTGCGTCTACACATGCGTAAAGAGGCGCGAGTTTACTCTGGTCTGCAGCAGATCTGCTTCAAGGCTATTTGTTATATCAGGTTGTATTTGTCCTCTTAGCTTTGTGTGGTTGTTGGTTGGGCTAATGAGTGATGCCTCGCCAGACTTTAGTTATTACAAGTTGTTCAAAATGCCTGTTATTGTCCTGCAGATAAGTCGTACATGTAAGTGACTAACCTGTTGCTGGTTAATCCAGTGCAGCGCACAGTAGTTGTCGACGTTAAGGCTGTTCTCCATTACGGTCACTTTACCTGCGCTGGACTCAAGAGACCAACACAAGTGTGTATTTATTTAGTGGTGCGTGCATCCCAAAAAAGTTGAATGTAGTTCGGCTTTCATGGCGTGCAAGTGAGGGCTAAAGCGGACTGACAACTGTCAAGCTGAACAGCTACAGCGCACATTCAAAAATGTCCGCTCCTCCTCCTGCGTGGATAAAGCGACTGCATTGGAAAACGGCCTTTTAGAATTCATTCCCATCAATGAATTTTCAGGGGAGGTGCGAAGATTCTTAGGGGAGGTGCAAAACGATCTTAGAGGAGGTGGGCACCTCCCTGCAGCTCCCCTCAAAATCCGGCTGTGATTTCCATACTTTATACCCGAGTTTATTATGAACCCCCTTTTATTTGACAAGTTTTGAGATTTCAAAGTTGTACTGCATGTGCATTGCTGCATTTGTTTAAATTCTGCATCTGGCGAAGATTTACTTGATCTTGACTCTTCCCATCAGCCCCTTCGCCCATCTCTCCCCACTACAATACTTCATGCAAACTCGTCATATGCGCATCACTGTTTTTTTACAAAGAGACGCCTGGGTACGAGGCAGCGTTTTTACTCAAAAGCGTTTCGAACGAATGGTCCTTCGTAAAGACGTTATAACATCGTTGTGTTCTGGTATTTATGTAGCATCCTGTTTATTGTGTGAATGTCGTTGGCACGCAAAATGCACATAATCTTATCAGTGTCTCGACAAATGGTAGAATGTGTTCCTGGAGTTTGGAAATGCTCTCACAGCCACAGGTATAGTACCACCAACCTCGTTTCCAGGCTCTTACCCCTTATGGAGGAAAGACCTTGGTAGGAGCTGGTCACGTGATTTGCTAAAATTTACCAGATTTCTTTCTGTTAAAATCTGGCATTTTCTGCTAAAATCTAGCAGGTTTACAGATATTGGTTTCCTTGCAAAACAAAATGCAAGATATAAATTAAAGTATAAATATCAAATATAAGTAATAACATCATCATCATCATCAATTAAAAATCTGCTAGATTTTAGCGCATCACGTGAGCAGCTCCTACCAGGGTCGAGTTGAGAGCCTGGGAACGAGGTTGTAGTACCACTTGTAGATTTAAAAGAAATTTTGGAAACCAAGGTATATTATCTGCGGAAACTGAAAGCATTGGCTGTCACTTTCACATAAATCATGCGAAGAAAATCACATAAATCTCGCGCCAGTACCGTCCGCATAAAATAGCCTTTTTTTGTTTATTAAGTATCAAACTTCATAATAACCACATGTGCAATACGCTACATTTTAGGAATCCATCGAACTTCACGACAAGCAATCCAAGTCAGTGGCAGTGACCAGTATGTCATTTTTAGCTGGAGATGTAAACAATTTTGTTGTCGGAAGTGAAGATGGCATGGTTTACACAGCTTGCCGTCATGGAAGGTAAACAATAGGCTAGCTTTGGTATATACTCGCACGGTCTGTCAGGGTTCGTAGCGGTCTTTGAAATCCTTGAAAGTCTTCAAATTTGAATTCAGGTCTTTAAGGTCTTTGAAAAGTCTTCGAATTGTGTGAAAAAGCGAAGAAATTCTTTAAAAGTCTTTAAATTCTTTAGTGAGTATTTGATTATACGATTTCCTAGCTAATAAAATAGATTGATTGAAGCAGGATTTTCGCAAATATTGACGAAAAGGTATATTTTAGGATGTGATTTGAAGGGACTAATTACTGGGTAAAAGTGGTGCTTACACCCGCAATTTTTCGACAGCTGGTTGCTCTCAAAGATCTTTGAAAAGTCTTTGATGAAAATAGACAGAAAAAATCTTTGAAAGTCTTTGAATATTGTTGGTCTTGGAGACTACGAACCCTGCCTGTGCCAGCCGAGGTAGTGAAAATTACACCAGAAAGCAAAATACAAGTTTTACTTGTATTTTTCAGGGAGTTGAATCCGCAGCTTTTTGGGGTATAAATATACTATCTACCAATTTGGTAAATCTGGGACAGTTTTATACTAACTAGGGTCTCAGCTAGTAACTTTGAACAACCGGCTACTGGAGTTTGTAAATGTTTTAAAGGGAAGGAACAGCCGGGCTGGTTATTTATTAGTAAAAGTTATCAAATTGCTAATATCTTGTGTTTGGAGATTAAGTGTATAGGGAGTGTGTAAGCAAGATTCAAACAGTTAGTTGAAGGATGTAACTACCTGAAGAATATAGAAAATCTTCGTTTCGAGCCAAAACTCATTGCGACTCGTACTCTACATTTGAAATATTTCTAGTTGCTCTTGGTTTAAATGCGTTATCTTCATACTTATTTCCCCCGGACTCTTTGGAGTTTTTGTGCATTAAAATGACTTTAGCAGCCTTTAGAAAATTAAACATTGAACTTATTTTTAACGTCGTCATTGAACTTATTTTTAACTAAATAAATTCTCTTTTCAGCAAAGCCGGAATTATTGACTCTTTTGAGGGAACTGCGGGACAACTTGGAACACAAGGACATCAGGGACCTATCACCGGTGTTGACACACATTCAGCATTTGGACAGGTAAGTATATTTTATATTCAAACGGTTTTGATTGGTTACACGGTGAACGCTTAATACCCATGCATGACTACGGTACAGAACATTAAGTCATGAGAGTGTTGACAACTACATGCAATACTGTAATAAATAGTAATTAAACACTGGATTATTTTACAGATTGATTTCTCACACCTGTTTGTGACGTCATCGTTTGATTGGACTGTTAAGCTGTGGAGCCATCGGGTGAGTTATTAATGGCGGAAAAGCATTTAAACCAAATAATGCAATAAAACAATATGCATTAACATCACTTCTCTTTGTTATTTTTAGAGCAAACAGCCTCTGTACTCGTTTGAAGATAGCGGCGATTACGTGTATGATGTTCAGTGGTCTCCTATTCATCCTGCTGTGTTTGCAACTGTTAATGGACTAGGAAGACTTGATCTTTGGAATCTTAACAATGATACGGAGGTATTGTACGCCTTATACTACAGTATCTTGAAAAGAATCTAGAACAATCAAGCTAAACTGTGGAACTAAATTTATACTGGATAGCTGTATCAATTTTAGTTGTGAAATATATATTTGAATTTAGTAGCTTAGATCACAGGCCGATTTGCACTAAATCTTAAAGGTACACACTACACAGTCACTCTTTGGGCGATGTGATTTTAGGCCGTCGTGACAATATAACAACAATATAATTTCAGGGGTATTTTGCTGGGGGGAATGGGGGGGGGGGAATTCGCCCCCCAAAATCCCGAATTCCCCCAAATCTGAAAATAGCTAAATTCTGGGGGAGGGGGGATTTCCCCCAAAATGGAATATGAATATCATTATTAATATTAAACTGGTAAGACATATAACCTTAAGTATAGAAATGAGTAATCACTTGGAGGTGCAGTTGGTGAACTCAGACATCATTTCTATTCCCTCACTTGGAAATAGGTAGGAGGGGAATTCCTCCCAAATAAAAAAACACTGAAATTTTGGGGGAGCTCCCACCCAAGTTCCAAAACCTAAAATACCCCTGTAATTTGCTATTATCATGTTTGGAGACCAAAATACAAATTATTTTAATAAATTTATCTAAATTAAATATTCAGTGTAAATTTGGCCGACTTTAATTACATATAAATGAGCCATATATTATAGCCCTTTCTTTTGCACAAACTTGAAAAAGTTCGTGAACAAAATCAAGTTTCACACTGGGAATTAAGCTGTTCAAAAATACATTATATATTCAAACATTCAAGATGGCCGCCATCCCAACAGCCACTCTCAGAGATTGTCCAGTGGTGTAGTAACAGGCGTTGTGGTCTAGCAAGGGTATACCATGTTGGTCCAGGAAACTGGAGAACGCAGAGGAAACTAACGGTTTTTGGTATAGTCAGACTGGACACAGCGTAATAGTGCAGAAATCGCACCCGATCTCAGGGATGAGAAGTACACGCGCTTACAGGACCAATGTGCCACGAATACATTGAAATCAACCTGTTGTGGATACAATTTCAATTTTCTTCTGTTCGACTTATTAGATTCCCACTGCAAACACAACAATTGAAACTTCGGGATCTTTGAATCGATGTCGTTGGACACAGAATGGAAATCACATCGTGACTGGAGATGATGATGGGCATGTTTATTTCTTTGACGTTGGAGAGGTATGTTGGATAACATCAATTGTTGCAATTATACTATTAATATTGCTTTGTGTACAGACCAATGTCTTAGTGTACAAGAAATATTTTTGTACTATTGAAATGACCGTGCATGGGAAGCTGTTAAACTTAGAGAATAAAACCAATATTGATTTAAAATATAGTTGACGTAGTATTGGATATTCAGTTATTTGTCGTCATCTTTGTATTTTTTTATCAGTACATGCACATGTTGAATAAGAATTTACTCAATTCGTAGTTGTTTAGGGACGAGTTAAAGTTTTCTGTTCTATAATTCATTAATTTTGTTCCAGCAACTAGCCACACCTCGTTCAGACGAGTGGAGCCGTTTCCAACGTACTTTATATGATTTGGAAAGCAGCCAAAGCAGTAATCAAACAGTGGACGTAGCACCACCACTTGCAAGACATATTTCTCCTTTGAAAGTTGCTCATTGATCTGTGCTTCAAAAACGAACTGTAGGTAATTATTATATTATATAGGAATATTTTTTTGTAATGTAGAATTGCATTCTACGGATGTTGGTGGGTATAAAAGTAAAGCCTGGTTTACACTATCAAAGTTTCTGTGATCACAGTAGGAATTTTGCAGAGGTAAATTCTACGTTTTGGAGGATTTGTAAGAAATGTTTGAGGGAACTGACTCGGTGTTAAACACTCAATCAGTTCCGTCAAAAATTTCTTACAAATCCTTCAAAACTTAGAATTTACCTATATGCAAAATTCCTACTGTGATCACAGAAACTTTGTAGTGTAAACCAGCCTTAAGAGAGCAACACAGGGTGGTCAAGTACAGGAGCAAACGAATTAAACTAAGTGTCTCTGTTTTATTTATTTGGCACCAAACACAAAGGTATATATACAGTACATATAATGAAAGAATGAAGATTATTTTCTCTCTCTGATAACTGCTAGTTGATCACCAATCACCATTTGCTGAACGATAGTGCTTAGTGAAACCAGCATGAATGAGTTATTGCAGAACAACATACCAGTTCAGGATTTCCTCTTCTATGGGTATACAGCACAAGATATTTTAAACAAGACTCCAAAATAAGTTATGGAAGTAAATTATAAGCAAGATAATATTCAATAAAACTTAAAGAAGTCCACATTGTTTTTTTGGATTTTTTTGCCTTGTAACAATGTTCTGACATGATTCACTAAATATAACAATGACAGTTAACAGTGCTTCTAATTAATCAATCAACTGAAATCTACCCATGAGTTACTGTGATCTGTCTGCATAAAAATGTCATCTACTCATGATTACTGTATAAAAATGTCAACAATGACAATTATGGAATTGTAATACTGTACTGTATGTATTTGCATTGTTTATCCTATGTTTTTTCCAAGAAAAAAGCTCAAGAACGACTCGTCCATCTATAACGCATCAGCTTGGAATGTATTCCTACAATTAGTTTAATATCTCTATGAGATTTTAGGGTTATACACGCTTTACTTGTGTCGTTAAAGCCTGGTTCATACTAGCAATTCTGTTGGCGATTTATTCCCTCCTGACAAATGATTGACATGCAAAAGACGTGGAATTGTTTGCTTCTAAAAAGCGACTGTATACTTTTGTGTGCGAGTTCACTCATTTGCATCCGTGAGAAACACAAAACGACAAAATTACTATTGCATGTGAACCAGGCTTAAGCCATGACGTCACACTTCGGTTGCAGTCACACTGTCACATGCCTGAGGTGTGCATGTCAAGCATTATAGAGTTTAACCACGAAAGGAGTATTCATCAAACCTTCAATTCTAGAGTGATTACTCAAGGTTAGTTTTCCAGTAAAACATGTATCTAGGTTAGCACCGATGTAAATAACTGCCGCAGACGTTAGGGCACGCAGAACATCTCCGAAATGTCCCAATAATCACCAAGTGTTTTGAATTTGATTTTACTTCTTTAATGAGTTAATCCCAATTAAGTTAAATTACCAGTGGTTCTGGAACGAATAGCCAGCTCATTTGTGACAGGCACCTTATCGATCGTCAAAGACCTGAGTCACTATCCGTGGTTGTTATAGAGGATCTACTTGATGCCCATGATGGCTTCTGCGTATCATCTGAAGAATTTTTCAAAAGATTATTTTGTTTTAAGAAAAGTAGAAGCTGTGTTTTATAAATATCTTCTTCCTCCTCTTCGTCTTCTGATTTCTTATTTGACATGAACTCTGACTCTTGATAAGTGTCTTTCTTGAAGCTACTCGAGCTATTCTCATAGACCACCTCCAGAGGGATGACATTACTTGATTCGTCTTCACCGGCCAGGTATTCTCGGGAATGACCATAAGCTGGGTTAAAGAAAACATCACCAGAAGTACGGCCAATTGACATGACACTTTCTCTGAAAGAAACAACGTGAAGTCACGTATTAAATAATTGTTCCTCGCGAAAGTACGAAACTGCATGTACACCAAAGTTCCACAAAATTTCCCAATATTTGTGGTTGATGAAGTCAATATTTGTGGTTGATGAAGTTATTAAAAACATGTTTGGATCTTCATCAGTGTTATATTCGCACTACTTCATAAAAGCTTCGTGAAATAAATAGGCGTTGTGTTTCCGCAGTTTGAAAATTGCAGATTGCAAGCAGTTAACAATTTATGGTACTCTAACAAACCCTTGTTTTAGGTTTACTGGATACGTTTCCTGATTGTTGTGGGATTGCCTCCAATCAAAGTTGAAAAATAATTCATGCATGTTATTGAGAGAATACATGGAATTTATCTGAGGATACAGCAACACTCCCTGACGTAAACTCTCGTCGAGTAGTTCGAGTTGTGGAAAACTGATATTCTGAAAGTTGAAATTTGCTTTGCTTCGAAAATTATTGCTGTACATTACAGCTTGGTACCTAATAGCCAATTATTATGGAAATAAATATTTTTTCAGAAAATACAAATAAGCTGGTGTACCTTGTAACATAGTATTTCCTGCGTCTTCTCAATGCCAGAAATATCAATAATATTATAATTAATACAAGTAAACCAAGGCAGACACCAATAGCAATCCAGTATTCTTCAAAATCATCATCGTCATCATCATCTGAACCTACAAAATAGAAGAACAGTTAGGCCCATTTCAGAAGTCCAGCCTTTCTATTATTTGAGTGTGTCCCGACCTCTCCCTGTGATACCACCTGCTTGGCGGCTCGAATGCACGATGACAGGCAAGGTTTGTTCAATGCCGTAAGAAATTAATTTATCGAATTTAATTTGATTCAGACAGCGAACTTTTACTTTGAAGAAACATCGTAACGTTAACATAGTAAACATACATCGGAAATTTACAGATCGCGAATCTGTACAGTTCACTGAAGAATGCGAATCTGCTCATTGTCTGAGAATTTAAATAGTTTTTATCACAGATGTGGCGGCAACTATGACAGAAATGTTTTAATTTGCTGTCTCTCCAGAAAGCTAATACAGACAGATACATCCATCATGCAGTAATCTATTGTTTAAGAATTTAGAATAATTTCCAAGATTTCACCCATTAACAACAGCTCTCACCTGTCACCTTCGAACTGCATCTTGGTCCAGTGTAGCCAGACGTACAACTAAAACAATAAAGAAAGAGCTACTGAAACTGTATTGAGGTCATACTATGGTTAATACACGACAGGTTTTCCACTCAGTGTTCTATTTCAATGATAAAGTAATTTTTTACGTGGCCGTTCTCCATGTTTACTTTCCGTGAAAATACTTGAGGAAGACATAATAGCGATGCAACTTACGTTCTAAGTAATACGTAGTAATGTGAAACATTGAAAAATATAGCACCATTTACCTGCATTGTAACTGGGTATTTGAGATCTTGGTGCAGGTACCATGGTTCGAACAAAATCCGGATGTACAAAGCTCTGAAAATTTAAAGAGGCTGTCAAGTCCGTTCTGCTCATGCGCGTGTTTTGTTTACATTTTTTGTTTCAAACAATAGATAACTTAATTAAAATTCCGATCTGTGGGCCCACAAGTTAGCTCATTACGCATTCAGAATATACCACGAAGGAAGAATTGAACTACTAAAGCAAAAATTTAGCCCCCGAACAACAAATTTTAAATCGAAAACGCTAAGAAGCACTTCTTACAGAGGTATAGACAAAATTTGATTGAAATTTGTACACATTTTGCTCCAAAACGACATATTTAAGATTGAAAATGTTAAGAAACACATCTTTATACAAAGATATCGACAAAATTTGTACAGATTGCAGTTAAATGTTGTCTAGATCTCTGTAAGAAGTGCTTAGCATTTTCCATTTAAAATTTGTTGTTTTGGGGCTAAATTTTTGCTTTAATAGTTCAATTTTTCCTTCGTGATATACTCTGAATACGTAATGAGCTAATTTGTGGGTCTACAGATCGGAATTTTAATTAAATTATCTATTGTTTGAAACAAAAATGTAAACAAAACACGCGCATGAGCAGAACGGACTTTACAGCCTCTTTAATTTTAGTAAATATAATAAGCATAATAATACTCCAGAAATGTCAAGAGTAATCAGTGACTGGAAAATATAAACAAAACAATCTTGAGACATAAATGCCAGACGATGCGGAATAAAGAAGACCTGATGTGAAGGAAGGAAATAGATCATGGGGGTTTCGCTTTGGGAATAGGTGAAGAGATCAGGAGAAGAAATGGGGTAGCAGACATTGAAGGGAAACAATTAAGGCTGAGATGGGGTCTGAGACATTATGGAGCTACAGATAAAAGAGAGGGAGACTGAAGAGGGAGGGGGGACTGAAGGAAAAATGAATTGACTTATATAAAAGATGATGTTAATATCAAAGAACTGATGGCGGACTTGACAAGGGACATGATGTAGGATAATAATCCGGCAGCCAACAAAAGCTGGGTATAAGAAGAAGATAATGAATAATTGTAACTAAGTTTACAGGAATTTTGATCACTTAAATAGACAACATACCTTCGACATTTACGTTGGAAAACGTTAAGTTGTCCGAATGCGCGGTTGTGGTGATAACATTTCCCACTTCTTGTGTAGTTATATTTGATGAACTTTCCAGTGTGACGTAGAAAATTGTTACAACACTGCCGTTTCTATATGAAAAGATATGTTCAATTACATGAATGAATCGATCGATGAAATGATTTAAAACCTACAATCCTGGCAAAAATTATTGTGGACAGCGCGCGCGAAAATACAAATACCACCGCATATATTCGTGCAAAAACAGCTTTAAACCCCTTCCCCCGTTCAATATTGAATTGATTGGTGAATCGTTACATGAATGAATCGATTGATGACATGATTTAAAACCTAGAATTGAGATTAGTCATAAATGACCGATAATATATCCGGAGCTAGATGATCAATGGGTTCCGTTTACTTCCTGTAGTTCGCTAATGTATTAATCAATATAGGTACTTGAGTTACAACCTTAAACATGTACCATCCGTGAAAAACTACACTATTTAAAACTGATGCATATAATTTATACCTAAATCCTCATTTGTATAACATACTCACCTGAATCCGCGGATTTCAATATCTATAAATCCAGGTGTATTTTGAAATATCTTCACTAACTAAATGTGGTTGGAAAAGAATAAAGTTTAGTTAATGTTGTTTCTCCTTTTAAACGGAAGCTTTTAATAATTGAATTTTTTAGTATCACTTACCGAGGACTTTACTTCTGTCGCCATTTCAATATATTCTTTTGAGGAACTATTGGAAAGTTGGCTTGTGTATACCCTATTGGTGATTGTGAGATTGCCTGACACGATTCGTTGCTTTGACGAAGCAATGGGGAGTGTGACTGTACTTGTAACTGGAGTACTGGACAATACCGATGTAGGTTGGATTGCTTTGGTGGAAATATTTGGGGCAGTTACCAACGTGGTGGAAATTATTGATGTTAGGTTTGTTCTGTTAATCTCCATTGTACTTATATTGATTACATGTGAAGAAAATTTGGAAGTATATATGGTGAGATTTGTAGGAAAGCTGGATCGAATTGTTTGATTGGAGGCTTGGGTTTTGGTTGGTGTAATGCTGTAATTTTTGCTGCCAGAATGTGTTGAAGAGAATATAGTTAGGTTAAAGGAAGGTGCTGATGAGATTTTATTTACTTCTCCTGTTACAGTCGAGGATACTATTAAAGTTGTTAGGGATGGAGAACTGGAATTGAAGCTTGCCATTTGAGATGTTTGTCTGGATATATTCTTAGTCGATTGACTGGATATTACGGTATGACTTGAGGCAATATGGATTGAGGATGTATTATATGAAATTGTCAACGAAGTTAAGATGAGTATGGAAGGTGAATTTCTTGGAACAAAAGTAGATACGTTGGAACTGCGGACAAATTCCGAAGAGGGAGTCAATAAATGTGTCGTGTTCGCATGAATTGTACTCTCATTGACATTCGATGTAAAATGTAAGCTGTAATTCTGTGTCGAAGTCTGTGGAACAATTCTGATCAAACTTGAATTAATCATCGATGTACTTAGTGAAGATGGCAGGATGGGTAAAGTAGAAAGGAAAGTTGTTGTATTCATAGATATGGTATATACAGATGAATGTGTTGGTAGTGGATGGATTCTGGTAGATGAACCATTTCTCGTGGAAGGAGTAACAGTAGACTTGATTGAGACGCTCGATGTTGGAATGGCAGTCATCTTGATAACCGTTCTATTTGTGGTGGGGAATGGAGTTGTAAGTGTTGCTGTTTCATTGCCAGCGATCGGGGTAGGTGTTGATGTGTTTGTTAATGTCGAACGTTGTACAGTTGAGGTACTATCTTGATATATTGAAGAATCTTTCAGTCCAAGAAACATACTTGACGTTGTAATCATGGTTGTGGCAGAAGATAAAATTATTGGCGTATTGTTCATGGTTGCTAGAGAAGAAATATTTCAGTTCACTCAAGAATGGCTTCGTTTTCGTCATAGATGTGGCAACTATGACAGAAACGTTTTTGCCGTCTCTCCAGAGAGCTAATACAGACAGGTACATCAGTGATCTGTTGTTTAAGAATTTAGAATAATTTTCAAGATTTCACCCAACAACACCTCTTACCTGTCACCTTTGAACTGCATCTTGGTCCAGTGTAGCCGGACGTACAACTGAAACAATAAAGAACGTTCATAGAATTAAATTGCTTTTAAGGTTCTGCGATACCCTTGGAACCTTTCCCTGTACTAAATCTGAATGGAGAAGAATTCAAATTGCCCCGCTCTGAGAACAGAAGGGAATCTAATCATGGGGGAAACCAACGTAAGTAATAAGAAAGTAGGCTTACGAAAGTTTTAGACGCCAGACTCTGCTTACAACCACAAATATACGTTTGGTAATTATGGGTATGTGCTATAAGTCTATATACAGCAACAGCATGTCAAAACAGACTTCAGCAGAACTCCTTTGAAAAGGAAAACCCCGTCTTGAGCCACTGAACTGTATTGAGGTCATACTATGGTTAATACAAGACCCGTTTTCCACACGGTGATCTGTCTCAATGACAAAGTATTTTTTTGCGTAGCCGTTCTCCATGTTTAGTTTCCGTGAAAATGCTTGCGGAAGACATTAACGATGCAACTTACGTTCTAAGTACTGCGTAGTAATGTGATATAAAACATTGAAAAATATAGCACCATTTACCTGCATTGTAACTGGGTATTTGAGATCTTGGTGCAGGTACCATGGTTCGAACAAAATCCGGATGTACAAAGCTCTGAAAATTGAATTATAGTAAATATAATGAGCATAATACCTGTAATACTCCAGAAATGTTAAGAGTAATCAGTGACAGGAAAATGTAAACAAAACGATCTTGAGTCGTGAATACCGAACGATGCGGAACAAAGAAGACCTGACGAGCAGGACAGGAAGAGATCGTAGGGGTTTCGCTTTGAGAAAAGTTGAAAAATGAAGAGATCAGGAGAAGATATAATAATAATAAGCTTTAATCAAACTCACTAAAATTTACAAAACTACGTTAAAACAAAAATAGGAAACATTACAAACAGGAAAAGACGAGTTAGATAAGGGATTGGCAAACGGACTCGAAGTCCCAACAAGGCCAACGCCGTGCATTAATTACAACTAATGACACTATGACAACGAAATACACATAAAAGTTTCCTAAATACTACTCAGCAGCATAGTCATATTCGTCATCTAACGCTAGTTTCAAATGAACCTATAATGACTGAAAATAAGTTTGCAATTTTAGTTTTACACCCGTTTCCAAAACTAGGCGACCAACCCGAAAATAATTTCAGTTCAAATGCCAGTTTCATGCTACACGAACTGTTAAAATAGCCAACGTAACAAAAGACGTTTTAAAACCTATGGGGTGGCAGAACTTTGGGTGGCAGGAATTGAAGGGAAACAAAGCTGAAATGATAATATACAGTGGACACATTATAAGAAGAGATGGAGAAGAGCTGGTGTGAGACATGGAACTACAGATAAAGGAGAGCAGTGAGCAGGGGGATTGAAGAAGAAATGGATTGACGTATTTAAACGATGATGCTAATATCAAGCTAAGGAACTGGGAACTGATGGCGGATTTGACAAGGGACAGAAAAGGATGTAGGGTAAGAACCCGGCAGCCAACCCTTTGACACCGAGTCTAGGACAAAAGCTGGGTAAGAAGAAAGGAAGATAATGAATAATTTAACTAATGATAATTTAAATAGACAACATGATACCTTCGACGTTTACGTCGGAAAACGTTAAGTTGTCCGAATTTGCGGTTGTGGTAACATTTCCCACTTCTTGTGCAGTTATAGTTGATGAACTTTCCAGTTTGACGTAGAAAATTGTTACAACACTGCCGTTTCTATATGAAAAGATATGTTCCATTACATGAAAAATCGATCAATGAAATGATTTAAAACATACAATCGTGGTAAAAATTATTGTGGACAGCGTGCGCAAAAATACAAATACGTACCTGCCTTGCCGAATAGCTACATACGTGGAAAAGCAGCATTTTTTAACTCCCCCCTCCCCCCGTTCAATGTTGAAAGCTTATAAATCAACCAGGTGAAAACTTTGTGACTGATGCCTGTTAAAACCAACATCGTAGGGGGGAACGGGGGAGACAAATACGTCAACATGTGCATGTGAACGAGTGCTACAGCACTTTAGTTTACACCTAAGTGTCCACGGAATATTTGCCATGATTGTAGAATTGAGATTAGTGACTCACTATAAGTCATAAATAACTTAGTCATAAAGTATCCGGAAATAGACGATCTATGGGTTCAGTTTACTTCCTGTAGTTCGAGCGCTTGGGTACGAGTCAGCTTGATAATGTATTAATCAGTATAGGTACTTGAGTTACAACCTTAAACATGTACCACCCGTGAAAACTGTACTATTTAAGACTGACGCATATAACTTATACCTAAATTCTCATTGGTATAATACACTCACCTGAATCCGCGGATTTCAACATCTACAAATCCAGGTGTATTTTGAAGTATCTTCACTAACTAAATGTGGTTGGAAAAAGAATAAAGTTCAGTTAACATTATTTCTCCTTTTAAATGGAAGCTTTTAATAGTTGTTTTAGTATCACTTACAGAGGAGTTTACTTCTTTCGCCATTTCAATATATTCTTTTGAGGAACTATTGGAAAGTTCGCTTGTGTATACCCTATTGATGATTGTGAGATTGCCTGACATGATTCGTTGCTTTGATAAAGCAATGGGGAGTGTGACTGTACTTGTAACTGGAGTACTGGACAATACCGATGTAGGTTGGATTGCTTTGGTGGAAATATTTGGTGCAGTTATTAACGTGGTGGAAATTATTGATGTTAAGTTTGTTCTGTTGATCTCCATTGTACTTGTCTTGATTGCATTTAAAGAAAATTTAGAATCAGAAGTGGTGGCATTTGTAGGAAAGCTGGATCGAATTGTTTGATTGGAGGCTTGGATTTTTGTTGTTGTAATGCTGTAATTTTTGCTGCCAGAATGTGTTGAAGAGAATACAGTTAGGTTAAAGGAAGGTGCTGATGAGCTTTTATTTACTTCTCCTGTTACAATCGAGGATACTGTTAAAGTTGTTGAGGATGGCGAACTGGAAATGAAGCTTGCCATTTGAGATGTTTGACTGGATATATTCTTAGTCGATTGACTGGATATTCCGGTATGACTTGAAGCAATATGGATTGAGGATGCTGTTGTGTTATATGAAATTGTCAACGAAGTTAAGATGACTATGGAAGGTGAATTTCTTGGAACAAAAATAGATACGTTGGAAACGTTGGAACTGTAGACAATTTCCGAAGAGGGAGTCAATAAATGTGTCGTGTTCGCATAAATTGTACTTTCGTTGACATTCGATGTAAAATGTAAGCTGTAATTATGTGTCGAACTCCGTGGAACAATTCTGATCAAACTTGAATTAATCATCGACGTACTTAGTGAAGATGGCAGGATGGGTAAAGTAGAAATGGAAGTTGTTGTATTCATAGATATGGTATATACAGATGAATGTGTTGGTAGTGGATGGATTCTGGTAGATGAACCATTTCTCGTGAAAGAGGTAACAGTGGAATTAATCGAGACGCTCGATGTTGGAATGGCAGTCATCTTGATAACCGTTCTATTCGTGGTGGGGAATGGAGTTGTAAGCGTTGCTGTTTCATTGCCGATTATTGGGGTAGGTGTTGATGTGTTTGTTAATGTCGAACGTTGTACAGTTGAGGTACTACTTTCTTGGTATATTGAAGAATTTTTCCGTCCAAGAAACATACTTGATGTTGTAATCATGGTTGTGGCAGAAGTTGAAACTATTGGCGTATTGTTCATGGTTGCTAGAGAAGAAATATTTCAGTTCACTCAAAAACGAATTAAATAGTTTTCGTCACAGATGTGGCAACTATGACAGAAATATTTTTGCTGTCTCCCCAGAAAGCTAATACAGACAGGTACATCAGTGATCTGTTGTTTAAGAATTTACAATAATTTTCTAGATTTCACCCATCAACAACACCTCTTACCTGTCACCTTCGAACTGCATCTTGATCCAGTGAAGCTGGACATACAACTAGAACAATAAAGAACGTTCATAAAATTAAATTGCTTTTATGGTTCTGCGGTACCCTTGGAACCTTTTCCAGTACTAAATCTGAATGGAGAAGAGGGGAATCTAATCATGGGGGAAACCATGCAACGTCAGAAATAAGAAAGTAGGCTTACGAGAGTTTTAGACAGCAGACTCTTGCTTACAACCGGAAATATACGTTTGGTAATTATTGGTATGTACTATTTAACAATTCGTCGCCGAAGGCGAAGTGATTACAAGCTTATAGTATTCTGAATATAGGCTTGTAATCACCTATCCTGGTTCCAGAGGTTTATTTTTATTATTTTCATTGCGAAGGGGAGAGGAAAATCTCTGATTAATTCAAATAAAACATCTATAACCAATCAGAGAGCTTTAATCCAATCATCCAATCAGGAGACAGACTCGGGATCTGACCCTAATTTAAACTGATTGGCGCGGCTCAATGAATCAATTGCCGCTTTCAACCAGTGGTTTATTTTAAACCTCTGGAACCAGGGTAGTAATCACCGAGCCTGAGGAGACTAACTGTTTTAGTATAATTTCAGTATTGAAAAAGTTTTATTTATAAATACAACTAATATACGTGTTTAGTTTATGAATATAATTGGCATATCTTTTGGGAAAAGCAATAGTTACTGTTCAGAGCAGTCTGGGCGCAGTAACTATTACCTCACAGTTACTGCTGAGGGAGCCAATCAGAATGCTCAAAGGCCATTTTTCAATACTGAAATTATACTAAAAGTTTATATACAACAGGCTCAACAGCATGTCAAAACAGACTTGAGCAGAACTCGTTTGAAAAGAAAAACCTTGTCTTGAGCACTGAACTGTATGGAGGTCATACTATGGTCAATACAAGACAGGTTTTCCACACAGTGATCTATCTTATGAATGCATGGTAAGTAATTTTTGGCATAGCCGTTCTTCATGTGATGCAATTTACGTTCTAATTAATGCGTAGTAATATGGTATAAAGCATTGAAAAATATAGCACCATTTACCTGCATTGTAACAGGGTATTTGAGACCTTGGTGCAGGTACCATGGTTCGAACAAAATCCGGATGTACAAAGCTCTGAAAATTTAATTTTAGTAAATATAATAAGCATAATAATACTCCAGAAATATCAAGATTAACCAGTGACAGAAAAATGTAAACAAAACAATCTTGAGACGTGAATACCGGGGAACAAAGAAAACCTGACGAGTAGGACAGAAATAGATCGTAGGGGTTTTGCTTTGGGAAAATGTGAGAAATGAAGAGTTAGGAGAAGAGGTAATAATAAGCTTTAATCGAACTCACTAAAATTACAAAACTCATGCGTTAAAACAAAAATAATAGACATTACAAACAGGAAAATTAAGACGAGTTAGATAAGGGATTGGCGAACGGACTCGAAGTCCCAACAAGGCCAACCCCGTACATTAATTACAACTAATGACACTATGTGACAACAAAATACACATAAACGTTCCCTAAATACTGCTGAGCAGCATACGCCATATACGTCATCTAACGCTGGTTTCAAATGAACCTAATGACTGAAATAGGGTTGTAAATTCTAGTTTTACACCCGTTTCCAAAATTGGGCGACCATTCAGTTCAAATGCCAGTTTTATGCTACACGAACTAGGTACTAAAATAGCAAACGTATAACAAAAGACGTTTTAAAACCTATCGGGTGGCAGACATTGAAGGGAAACAAAGCTGAGATGGTATATGGACAGTGGACACATTATAAGAAGAGATTGAGAAGAGCTGGTCTGAGACATGGAGCTACAGGTAGAAGAGAACAGTGGGCAGAGGGACTGAAGAAGAAATGGATTGACTTGTTTAAAAGATGATGCTATAATATCAAGGAACTGATGGCGGACTTGACAAGGCCGACAGAAAAGGATGTATTGTAGGATACGAACCCGGCAGCCAACCCTTTGACACTGAGTCTAGGACAAAAGCTGGGTAAGAAAAAGAAGATAATGAATAATTTTAACTAAGTTAACAAGAATTTTGATCACCTAAATAGACGATATACCTTCGACATTTATGTTGGAAAACGTTAAGTTGTCCGAACTTGCGGCTGTGGTGATAACATTTCCCACTTCTTGTGCAGTTATATTTGATGAACTTTCCAGTTTGACGTAGAAAATTGTTACAACACTGCCGTTTCTATATGAAAAGATATGTTCCATTACATGAATGAATCGATCAATGAAATGATTTAAAACATACAATCGTGGCAAAAATGATTGTGGACAGCGCGCGCAAAAATACAAATACCTGCCTTGCCAAATACATGAGTGCAAAAACAGCATTTTTTACATAAATCGGTCAGGTGAAAGCTTTGTGACTGATGCCTGTTAAAACCAACATTGTGTGCGTGCGTGCGTGCGTGCGTGCGTGCGTGCGTGCGTGTGTGTGTGGGGTTGACAAAGACGTCAACATGTGTATGTGAACAGTAATACTTTAGTTTACACCTAAGTGTCCACGGAATATTTGCCATGATATTGTAGAATTGAGATTAGTCATAAATCACTGAGTCATAAATATCCGGAAGTAGACGATCTATGGGTTCAACTTACTTCCTGTAGTTCGAGCGCTTGGGTACAAGTCTACTTGAATGCCTTGATAATGTATTAATCAGTGTAGGTACTTGAGTTACAACCTTACAGTACCGCCCGTGAAAAACTGTACTATTTAAGACTGACGCATATAACTTATACCTAAATCCTCATTTGTGTACTACACTCACTTGAATCCGCGGATTTCAACATCTACAAATCCAGGTGTATTTTGAAGTATCTGTACCAACTAAATGTGGTCGGAAAAAGAATAAAGTTTAGTTAATATTATTTCTCCTTTTAAACGGAAGCTTAAAATAGTTGTTTTAGTATCACTTACCGAGGAGTTTACTTCTTTCGCCATTTCAATATATTCTTTTGAGGAACTATTGGAAAGTTGGCTTGTGTATACCCTATTGGTGTATGTGAGATTGCCTGACACGATTCGTTGCTTTGATAAAGCAATGGGGAGTGTGACTGTACTTGTAACTGGAGTACTCGACAATACCGATGTAGGTTGGATTGCTTTGGTGGAAATATTTCGTGCAGTTACCAACGTGGTGGAAATTATTGATGTTAAGTTTGTTCTGTTGATCTCCATTGTACTTGTCTTCATTGCATTTAAAGAAAATTTAGAATCAGAAGTGGTGGCATTTGTAGGAAAGCTGGATCGAATTGTTTGATTGGAGGCTTGGATTTTTGTTGTTGTAAAGCTGTAATTTTTGCTGCCAGAATGTGTTGAAGAGAATACAGTTAGGTTAAAGGAAGGTGCTGATGAGCTTTTATTTACTTCTCCTGTTACAATTGAGGATACTGTTAAAGTTGTTAGGGATGGAGTACTGGAATTGAAGCTTGCCATTTGAGATGTTTGACTGGATATATTCTTAGTCGATTGACTGGATATTACGGTATGACTTGAAGCAATATGGATTGAGGATGCTGTAGTATTATATGAAATTGTCGACGAAGTTAAGATGAGTATGGAAGGTGAATTTCTTGGAACAAAAATAGATACGTTGGAAACGTTGGAACTGTAGACAAATTCCGAAGAGGGAGTCAATAAATGTGTCGTATTCGCATAAATTGTACTCTCGTTGACATTCGATATAAAATGTAAGCTGTAATTATGTGTCGAACTCCGTGGAACAATTTTGATCAAACTTGAATTAATCATCGATGTACTTACTTCAGATGGCAAGACGGGTGAAGTGGAAAGGGAATTTGCATTTATAGATATGGTATATACAGATGAATGTGTTGGTAGTGGATGGATACTGGTAGATTGTGTTTGGTTCGTGGTTGATAGCGAAGAAGAATTCTGGGTTATTGTAGAAGGCAACATGAGTGGCGAAGTATTAGATACGTTTACTGAAGAAGTTATAGGTTCCAAATCAACGCTCAAAGTATTGCTTATTACTTTTGAGAATGATTGATCAGATATTATTGAGCTGTTTATGACTGAAATAGACAGGAACGATGTTGCTGAAGTGTTAGCAACAGGTGAAAATGAATGAGCGGAACTAGTAATGTTCGACTCATCTGCTGAACTTGATGTTGCTGAATTTCCAACTGCTTCTGTAAGAACTGAAGGGAGACTGGTAATTGAAGGTCCATATAATGTTGAATTTGTAGGTGATGATACCAATTTTGTAACTGTATTTGCCATGCTTAGAGAAAAACCTGTGCTTGAAGGATCACTGTAGGTGGCTGAGTAACTCACTGCATATATTGAACGTGAGATTGATGAGATGGTATTGCGGTTACTCATTTCATTTGCAGTAGAGGTTTTAATCACTTGACTTGTGGAATCTGGCCAGACATTAGTTGGGCTTGGTGTTAAAATTTTAGTTGATCGCACCATACTTGCCACCGCGCTAGAAATGAAGTGTGTAGATGTAGTGGAGTTAGCACTAGAATCCAATTGACTTTTGGCAAAACTTTGTGTTGGTAGTGGATGGATACTGGTAGATTGTGTTTGGTTCGTGGTTGATAGCGAAGAAGAATTCTGGGTTATTGTAGAAGGCAACATGAGTGGCGAAGTATTAGATACGTTTACTGAAGAAGTTCTAGGTTCCAAATCAACGCTCAAAGTATTGCTTATTACTTTTGAGAATGATTGACCAGATATTATTGAGCTGTTTATGACTGAAATAGACAGGAACGATGTTGCTGAAGTGTTAGCAACAGGTGAAAATGAATGAGCGGAACTAGTAATGTTCGACTCATCTGCTGAACTTGATGTTGCTGAATTTCCAACTGCTTCTGCAAGAACTGAAGGGAGACTGGTAATTGAAGGTCCATATAATGTTGAATTTGTAGGTGATGATACCAATTTTGTAACTGTATTTGCCATGCTTAGAGAAAAATCTGTGCTTGAAGGATCACTGTAGGTGGCTGAGTAACTCACTGCATATATTGAACGTGAGATTGATGAGATGGTATTGCGGTTACTCATTTCATTTGCAGTAGAGGTTTTAATCACTTGACTTGTGGAATCTGGCCAGACATTAGTTGGGCTTGGTGTTAAAATTTTAGTTGATCGCACCATACTTGCCACCGCGCTAGAAATGAAGTGTGCAGATGCAGTGAAGTTAGCAGTTGAATCCAATTGACTTGTGGCAAAACTTTTGGCTGAAGTAGTTGACGCATATGGTGAAGAAGTGAAGTTGAGTGTATCACTGCTTGGTGATAATTCGCTTACTGGAGACTGGGAATTAGAAATTGTACTGTGATAACTTGGTGGTGAACTTTGTCCAGCTAAAACATAAGCAGAATTAACCAATATAAGTAGTAAACACGTGTAACAAAATTAGCCTTTCTCACGATGACGAATATCCGCCATTTTTGGGTGGCATCCAATTCTCGTTAACCGATGCAGATAATTAAAACAATGTGAAAAGCAATTTTTCAAAATAAACTAACCAAATACAAAGCAAATTTACCATCATTTGTCCAAAAAATTATAAAAAGTCGCTGTTATGTGGACTTATCTCGCAGACTTCGGCTGACATGCCACCCAAAAATGGCGGTGTGAGAAAGGCTAATTGAATACAATTTGTGATTCTATCATTTTTAGCGTTCCTCCAATGAAGACAAAAAAATTTAAAGTGATATTTCGTTACTCTGATGGCGAAAAATGATAACCACAAAACCTCGACCTCTATATTTTGTTTTCGACAACTCAATTCTCATTCCCCCGTTCATAACTCCATTGCATATACCAACGTCGTACCTAGAGTCCCCGTGTTTATAGATTCTGGCGCACGCAGAACCTTTAAACACGTGGACCCTGGGTACGAGGTTGTGCATATATTTGAGCGTCGCCAGTAAAGGTGGCTGCGAAATTGTGTAGATGCATGATGCGAAATTGTGTAGATTTTAGACGTCTTTAGCGAAGGCCATTCGTTTGGAACTTTATAGTAGAAGGGCCTTCTCTCCAAGTTCTTGTTATATTTTTCAGGTAGTTGCATTATCTACACAATTTTGCATTTGTGGACATATACCGACATAGTGGTTGTGGTTTCGTGATTTGATTTTCGAACGATACAAACCAGTTCAAGAACAGTTATCCAGAATTATCAAGGTCGAGGTAAGTGTTATCAGTCGAGCCGAAGGCGAGACTGATAACACTTATCGAGATCAAGTCTGCGTAGCAGGCGTTTATTTTCCTGGGATATCACCACCGAATTCACTAACTGTTTTATTATAAATGATTTGTAGCACAAAACAACGCTTTGTTCTCAAAAAAGCAGTGAAAACGTTAAAATATTACAATAACATCTTAAAATATTAGAAATTGCCGCGCTTGCTGTAAAATTACATACCTCTGGCTGAAGCTACACATAACTACTCAGTTTCTGCTAGCAGAAAACTGTGTTACATGTAGCGTGCGTGTTTCCATATTTAGTTGTGAGTCAGAGACACTTATAGTGACTATACATATACAACGCGTATAATAACTGGCTTTTAACTCAATACCTTTTGCAGCATCGTCACGCTTTTCCCTTATCCTCTTCATTTTGCGGTTAGAATGTTCATCTTTTTTGGCAAAATGTAGTTTAATGTCGGCAATAATACTTCCCTTCCTGTTTTAAAGAAATATTTTCAATCTCGTGCACCGTTAGTATAGCTATTGTCTTGATACACCAGGTGAAAATCTTAGTTTGAAAGAACTCAGCAGAACATTAGCTGTTTCGTTGTATACAGTACAACTTCAACGTCAGTTGAAAAGTTATTATGATTGCACTATGCAGCGTGGTGAATAAAAGGGCTGAAGATATCCCATCTTCACACGCGTACCGCATGAATTATAAGCATTCGTCATATTAAAGGGGCTAAAGCGGGGCCTCGAAAGGGTCTATATATACAAAATGCATGTCAAGTAACAGCATGCCCTTTCACAGCTTGGGACTTTTGTTATTGTAAAATGGAGATGTAAAAATAGAACATCCCTTCAATCGAATAAATTATGCATTCCTCTTAACTTGTCATACTGTAATATATACAGTAGGTCTTTCCCATAGAAATATTAGACCTAATATTTTTCCGCAAAGCTCTTTGACGCAAAGCTGGTGAATGGCATGATCTGGATGGAAAAAGTATATGTTCTAATTTTATGTATTGCCATTGGTCTCTCTCTATATAGCTTCACTGACGTAAATTACACAATTTTATATTGAAATAATATTTATCGTAATTATAAACTATACAATTTATATGTTTTTTTGTGATAATATAAGGTGGTAGGCAATACCTGAATTGCAGGACTTTCGCAGAAGCGAACGAGAACAATGAACACTCATTCTTGAAAAACGAATCAATCTAAGTAAAACAAATAGAAGTTGTATTATACAAAAGTTAAATTTAGAAAAAGCATAGAATAATTTATAAGAATTAAATTCGAGTAATTTCTAAACGAAGAAAATATATAATTGGCAATTTTCATATGCGCATTTTCATATATTGGGAAAAATACGACATTAATTGTAATGATTCCTCAAAAGCAGCACAGATCGACGCCAACTAATTTAAAAGATTATATATAGGTTTAAATCATACACATCTTGTATGGTAAGAGTGCATGTCGGGATAATGGATTTCCTGATGAAGATGCGGGTTTACACATCGAAACCATTTATATATACATATATATATATATATATATATATATATATATATATATATATATATATATATATATATATATATATATATATATATATATATATATATATATATATACAAGGAACTTATTTAATAATTTTTACTTTCGTTACTTCTTCTCAAATACAGACAGTCCAGTTCACACTGCAACTCTTACTGCCAATTTCATCGCAAAAAATCACCATAAATGATCTCCCTTTCTGAGGAACAAATATAATGTTCATATTTTACTCTACTTTTTTATCTAACATCAAACGATTCTTTTTTACCTAATATTCCTGTAATAGGTAAAGAGTTTAGGAAAGTGTGAATATTTTTTTCTGAATTTCCGTGCCAAGAAAGTAAACATACGGTGTTTAATAAGTAGTATAGGGGACTACAATGTCCTACTTGTATTTAGCACCTGCCTTTGCATGGGCAAATCTTTAAGTAAAGTTTGATTTTTTATTACATGCATGTTATTTTACCTTCCGTTCCACAGCTTGTGATAATTGTTGATATTGAGGCGATGATGAATTTTCAAGATGTGAACTGAACAAATTCTGTTCAGTAATGGTCACGCTCAGATATATCACTTCACCTTGGAATTGAAATAGTAAAATCATTATATTACAGAGGCATATGCTATAGGGAAGGGTATTGGGAAGGGAAGGTCCATGCATGCATCTCTTACTATTATCTAGCGTTCATCTTTTGAACTCCCATTTCACTGTCAAGTAATTACGGGACCCACTCAGTATTTTAAGAAAATACAAAATAACAGTAACTCCGAATAACATTTTGATTTTTAATCGACGTTTCGACTAGTTTGTAGTCATCCTCAGGATTAACTTCAAACTAGTCGAAACGTCGATTAAAAATCAAAATGTTATTCGGAGTTACTGTTATTTTGTACTGTCAAGTAATTTCCCTAATTATACTCTTTCGAATCTGAAGAAACTTTTGCAAATCCCTTTAGAAACTTTGGAAAGTTACCTATGTATGTTTAAATGCTCTTAAGATCATTTTCGTAGTTTCTTACTCCTCACTTCCTTTTCAAATGTCCAATGTAATTGCGGGAGAAAACTGGCATGTATGCTGGGGGAATTCGCGGTGTTTTGCCGGAATCACTGGAAGCACCTTCTCACATGTATGTAACTGAGACATGAATCTATAGTAGAAGGCCCGGGGGTCTGCTCAAGAACAATAAACTTTAGTTTGGATTTGCAAGAGTCCGGATGACTTTGCCGGTATAGATAAACTGAAGCGGAGAACTAATTTACATTTATTTTTAAAACATAAATATAGTTAATATATATATTGACGATTTGTGTAAGCGAAAGATTTAGATATAGGTTCACGTTTTAAAACATGTAAAGCTAAAAGCTGTTATTCGATGTGCCTTATTTGGCGCGTTCGCCATACTACTTTTTCGAAAATATATCTTCGAATAATGCCCTGTCGCATGCTTAATAGTCTTCTATTATCTTCATTATATATCTTTTCTTAGCTAATCCACAAATATAATGCTTATATGGTTGGTTCTAATGACAATGCCAATGCATGTAGTTAGCGAGGAAAACGGAAAAATGCGAACTGCGTTGCCGTGTATATTACAAAATATTGAATTGCAATAGTGGGATACTACGGATCACTACGAAAATCGATACACACTGTGACTCATCCTCACGAAAATATAATTAGATAATGAATTAACCACCTACCTTGGAGTACACTAACATTGTAGTTGTTCATATCGCTAATACATTTGGCGTTTTTGTCGCCAGCACCTGGCATTGGCAATAGGTCTTGGACGAAATTATCAGCTTTAAAAAATCGCATTAATTCTGGCATGGTCTGGCCTTTATTCATAATGTCTGCTTTCCTTTTTGCCTGGACTTCATTATATCGATGCACGGAGTTCCCTGAAACTTAAAACGAATGATTCTTAATATTTCAACACACATGCAAAAATTAGATATAGTCAGTGCTAGGTAAACATAGAATAAAATAGAATTGAATCTTAATATGCGCATGTATATAAACTATAGAGTGCATGAGGATCGTATTATTTGTAGTCTTTCAAGTTCACACAGGATATACACATATATAGAATCAGTGGAAGCGAACGAATTGACGTACTCGGTTTCAAATTGTTTGGTCTTATGTGAAAATAGTCTCAGTAAAGGCTGAAAACAAAGCCGTAAGAACCTTACTTCAAGCTAAAGTGTGTATATACATACTTAAATAACTAATTCGTACCTGTATTTACTGTGAGAACGAATAATGACAAAAGTCCTATGACGACAATCCATTGTGCGAAGAAACCGACGTATTTATCCATCTTTTTAAATTCTCATTTATTGCCTCATATTTCGATTATAGACTATAATCTATATAGCGGCGTGTTTATATGCACAAGAAGCGAGAAAATGAGAGTGCATTTTGTACTGCTTTTTAATTGGTCACTCGCGAGCTATAGTCACGATGGCGTCTTCATGTTTGCAGGTGGCAATAAAGTGAAAGGATATTTTTATCTTACATCATCGCTTGATTTTGAAAACTTTACTCATGGAAATCGTGTTTAGATTTTTGCACAAAACTAATTTGCTTTAAATGAGGGAAATCTAAAGCACATTATGAAAGGTCATTGCATGCTGTTTTGCCATATCTTGGGATAATTTGCTTTTCACAATAAAGAAATATTAACGAGTCTATGATTGAAAACACTTGCGGCTTATTTACAATTTAAAGCAGCACTGTTAAATTAATAGATATTCCATCTCATGCATGCCGTGCAAGCAAAAACGTAGATGAGATCTATAGCAACGCAGATCTTTATGTATATCGCGTGTGAAATCGTGCAAATTTGAGTAGTACATGATCCAGTTTCCAACTCATCCTGTCCCGTGTGATCGGAATATTCATCATAAGGAATTTGCACACAATGTTAGATATACATGCAGAGTGCGTACTTGGTAACGAATCAATTTTATTTGTTTCACTTATAAATCTCTCAGTCCGCCATATTGAATTCGAGGCGCGTATACGACCTCGGGAAATGACCTGTATAAACGACCTCGCAAAATTTCATAGGGTGTCGCCTTTACGGATTTAGGAACCGTCAACGCCTCAAGCTACGTACATATAGCACTGATATTTGATGGTCGGTAGCATTATTTTTATGCATGAAATTGTCTACGCTTTATTGCGCTAGTGTTTCTACTCGAGTCCTATAAATATATATAGTCTGGTCCAGTCCGTATTTCATCCGTATTTTACAACATGCCAATTTAGGGTCCACTCTTTCACTTTTAAATCTATAGTCCCTTCCGCGTCACTAAATTTGACGTACGCGGCTTCACAAAATTTCTTGGGATTTCATTTCGCCTTACGTCTCGTGTAATATTTCTCTTGGAACATTCGAACGCCGAACGCGTTTATATTATTGTGTACAGTATATACTGTACTGTAATTAAACCACGCGGCTATGAATTTTGTCAATTATAAAAAGAAAGAAAACTAATGAAAGAAACTTAATTAAGAACATGGGTCAGTCCAATATTATACTGTTCTTCCACAATCATAGACTCAACCTTGTATTTTAGCTGTTTCCGAGGGGTTCAATCACCATTGATATATATTAGGAAGATAGTCTAGAATAACGTTTCATATCCCGAATCTCGCCATCACGTTTCTTACTATTCCGTACTTCTTGGATCTCACTCATCGTGCATGCATGCACATGCAATTAACTAAAGTCTACTAACGTCTGCGAAGGCCCACGACTTTTTCGACTCCCGAACCCGTAACTCCATAACTTATCCCGAAAGCATCGCATCTCAACACTGAGACAGTTTAATTAAAATTGTTTTCTAAGGAATAGGTAACTAAACGTTTTACGATAATTTGGCAAACGAATAAAGTAGATGAATGGATTGATTGCAAAATTGAAGTAGTATATTGGAGTAACAATCCCCACTAGAACATTGCGTTCACTCTCATACAGTTTAAGTGAAAAAAACACTTGATAGATTGAAACAGGAAGCGCAACAGAAACGAAAACGATGGATGCTATAAGAATGATCGTGGTCAAAAATCGCTGTTCTTTTAAAATCCTCATTACTTGATTTCTACTCGCAATCGTTTGGGTGGAATTTTGTTGCGAAATATTCTTTGATTGTTTCTTCAGTGCAAAATACGATCTATTATACAACCCCACAGCAAACACAATAGTCAAACTAATCAAGCAGTTCCTAATAATTCCGTCTTGTCCTGTAATACCAAATATCAACTGTGTGAGAAAATAGACGGCTCCCAAAAGCCAAGTGAGGGCTATCCATCCGGCCATAAGTTTCCCGCCCATCATTAAACGATGCCTTATCGGATGGCTGATCATAATATAACGATCTAAGGAAATTGAAAATATCGTTATAACAGAAACACAGTAACTTGCGCTGGTAACATATTGTAGAAACCCGGATTGATCTGTAGCACTTAATGAAGCAGGTCCGAGAACACACACGAGAAAATCAGACACAGCTAGGCTAGCGACAAAATAGATTCCTGAGGTTCTGAAGCATTTTAGAGGATCTTTAATGAAAGCTGCCAACAGGAATATATGTGAAATAACTCCAAAGAGACAGATGATATACTGTGGGATATAAGTGTAGCTGAAATTGAAGTAACTTTCTTTTGTGTTATTCATAATGTCCTGTTACCTTCTTTAAATTTAACTAACGCCGGAGCGAAAACGTACACACATCACGTATGTAATAATCCTTTCAGTTATTAAGAGTTCATTTTATATTTGAAGTAATTATTAGAACAACTTTAATTGAAGATATTTTAATATACGGTAGAAGTGTATTTTTAATATGATACTAAAAGTAATACTTTTTAATTACAAATAGTGATGTTTATTTGTAACGCACACAATTGCTGTCTGCCATAAAATTGCTCTCCTCGTTTGAGTTGGTGGACATCCTCAGTGCTTCCTCATACTGCTGGTAATTTGTTTCCTACTGAACTGAAACAGATCTTTCCTCTGCGACTAAAATCATTTTCAAATGTGTTGGCACAGATGCCCGAACTACCTGTTATTTTGAAGAACCTCCGCTAGACCGCCTCGACCCCCGCTCCCTCCCGCCCCCTTTTCAATGTTGTCTCTAGTTAATTAACATCTTACTTTGGTGTGCTATACCATAGATATAGGAGATCTAGATTGCTAACGCATACCTAGCGCAGGCGGGGCCTACATGATAAATCCAAGATGGCGGTACAAGAGGGCAAAAAGACTATAGATTCTATTACGAAAATCAAGATTTTTGCATTTTTTGCCGTC
>CACRXK020001596.1:0-52038 GCA_902702795.2 Paramuricea clavata
TGTGCCCCCCAAACAAGATTAGGCCCGTACTCACATGATTGCAACAGGTCATGCTATGCAAGTTTCTAATAATTTGCATCAATTGGTCAAATAGATGCAGGTTTATTGGCGTGGCATGACCAGTTGCCATGGCTAGCTTGCCACTGAATATTAGACAAAATCATATTATATATAAACGATAATAATACTTGAATGAATCATTGGACATGTAGAGTTTAATAGCAATTTCATATATATAGATTGAATATTAAGTCAGTTTCTGTCCCAGTTATCATTTTAATGGCTGCACCTTCAGGGCTACCCCTGTTACAAAACCACTGTCACTGAACAATCTACTGACACCTGATGGGAGACAAAATCTATTTGTTGAAAGTTTTGTTTCATATGTGATACATCAGCTTCTGCATGGCGACACCATTCATTTGTAATGATTAAGATTGTACTCAGTCAGAACTGCAGAACTAGATAATACAAGAAATTGTGAGCATTAATTATCAAAAAATATAGTATATCCTGAACTGTAGTAACACAGCCAGGTGAATATATAAAAATGTAGGTCGGTAGAATTATTTCATATTATGCTATTAACAATGGACATATCTCAGAGATATACAGAACTATTACAGACCATTATATTTATACCTTTTTCAAAAATCGGTCGACATGTTATGACATGTAACCTCGCATGTAACTGGGTTAACATTTCCACACTAGGTTGCTAATAATAATATAGGAAATAACTTCGTACAAGTGACTAAGTGAGTTACTGTAATTTTTCATTCGTGTACAATTGCGTGTTCCAATGCGGGCAAGATACTGCTCAATTTATATTCCCATAATAACAATATTAATAATAAACTATCACTGTCATTATTTATACCTTGAAGTTCCTTGAAGTATGTTCTATCAAGCCTATGAATGCTACAATCGACGAGCTACCCACTTGTTTATATGAAGACTTGTAGTCAATTCATTCGCTTCAAGTTTCAACGCGTATCGACCAAAACTCATTATTACAGTATTTGTGATCAAACTTTTATCTTACCTTGAAAATATTTCGACAAACAGCCAGAGTCCAGACAAAAAATTTGCGACACAATGCGTACAATCCGTACATGTAAACATGTTTACAAATTGTCATGGTCCATGGTGGTGTTCGTGAGGTTCAACCAGCGTATTCGGAAAGTCAAATCGCGATCTGGAGTATGTTATTTTTACAGTAAAATTTCTGTGACGTCAAAATACGTCATAAATCTGATCATCCGTACAAGATTCCCAAAAATGACTTGTTGAATCCATATAACTCGCGAGCCGGAAACGGACTGGTGCGAGAAAAACACATCGTCAAGAATAGTGTGCTGCCTTCGGCAGCAAAAATACTTAAAAAACGGAGCTAAAACCACCTGCATTGCATCGAGGGAATTAAATTCACCAAGCGGCGTTTCAAAATTGGAAAATTTGGTATCGGAAGCAGAAAAAGTTGTTGGTTATCAAACCAGTCTAGTGATGCCAGCGTTGTATCTTTCCGTTGTAATAAACAATACGATATTCCACCCTAAAATAAATATCGTATTGTTTATTACAACGGAAAGATACAACGCTGAAGAATTTGACACGTACCGCTCTATTCCCCTCTAGTTTTAAGGTCCCAGAGCCTTCAGTAAAAAATAAATTGAAACGTGGCGAAAGCTCTGTTAACGGGAGTGTTCTTTGATTAAACCGCGCCAATTACAAAACAGAATTAGTGGTTTTAGTGATAACAATCCTGCACCTCCACACCCTGCTGCATCTCCCTCAAAATGGGGTTCGATCGGCCCCTATGCGACTACACCAAACGAATCGTCCAGGTCAACCGGACCAGCCCGGTTCAAAATGAACATTCCTTTAGTTTCGCTAGTACGTCCAAACAACCTGTTATCTAAGCAGGTGGTTATCAATTTCCTTAGTCTGGCAAACTTATATAAATACACTGGATATATGCACATCATTCTTACAAAATGCATTTCTTACCAAAATTACGTCGTTTGCTATTTCTTTTGTTATTGTACGAAATAATGGCTGAGGTTGGATCACGGAAGATAGCAAAGAAAGTTAAAAAAAGTTCGAAAACAAAGTCCAAGACACGTAAGGAATTATAACTGATTTCAAGTTTGTACTTAAATCTGGCGAATTGTAGGAAATATTTAGCTAACATATTGTCTGTGCCTAAATTTGAAAGCAATTAATTTCAGTTTATCCTGATGATGACTGAAATATAGCCGAAACGTAGGTAAATATAAAAATGTTATCGATCTTTGGAGTTTCACTTGTTTTGTATTTCGTAATTTTAATACCGTCATGGTAAACCTGGCTTGTTTTGCAAATTTGTCATTGAGGCGGCCATCCTGCATGGGTATCTGGGGCGGGGGTTAAGCTTCTGAGGCTTAATTGTATAAGAGTTTTTCATTTTCCGGTAAACCAAGGTTTGGTCATGGCACTATTAAAACACTCCTGTTAACTAAACTTAGTTAATAACTAAACTTAGTTTAATAAACCTAAGTGATAATATGGGTAAACTGGACGCCGATCTAGAAAATGTTGCTGCTTGGTGTTGCTCTAATAGCCCACTAATAAATCCAGACAAAATTAAATTTTTGTTGTTTGGTTCGAGACAAGTTTAAAGCGAAAATGGACGTACCATCTATACAATTTCTCGGAGAAGAGCTAACACCCGTTCCCTTCGCTAAACACTTGGGTACGCCCAAGTCTCGTATGCTAGATTCCTGCTTGTCGTTTAATGAACATACAACCAACCTGACGGCTCGAAGTTGATGGGCTCGCTTGGAAGTTCTCCCTCTCAGTTTATAAGTTAAAAGAGGCCCTGTGGTTAAGCTTACCAATGGAACATTAAAGTGTGACTAACCCCAAATATGATTTTTGGTATGGGTAATAATATTTGGGTCATTCTATGAAGAAATGTAATGTACCTAATCTTGGTCAACTGTTTCACTGTCAAAGTTTCCGGATATGATGTCATTAGGTGAATTTTTGGTACAAAAAACAAAGGAAAACTAATTTGCAGTTCACCTAATGACATCATATCCGGAAACTTTGACAGTGAAAAAGTTGATCAAGATGGGATTTTTTATTATAAAGATACATTATATTTGTTCTTCGAATGACCCAAATATTACACATACCAAAAATCATATTTGGGGTTAGTCGCGCTAATGGAGGCTGAATATTTAAAGACAAATTGTCTTTCTCAACAGGTGGACACAAAGTCAAAGGCAAAAAGCAATTCTTCCCAATGCCAATGGGACAAGGTAAATTAAAATAGAGTGAGAATTAGTTCACCTTAAAGATGAAACTCGCACTCAAGTCTTAATATATTTTCCTAACTAACCAGACTCATTTCCATATAGTTGGTCAATACCCAGTCAGCCCGCACCCAATGCCTCAATACAAGCCAGAATCCAAACAGGAAATGAAGATCACTAAAGGACTACCTCGGGCATACGATTGTTCTCATTCAAAACATGGTTGCTGTTGGGATGGTCGCACTCCTGCATTTGGACCTGCCGGGAAAGGATGTCCACGTATGTATTATACGATTGTTTTTATGAACTGGAGGTTTTTGATGTGTAATAGACCTATTAGACTAATATTTATCCTCGTCACCATCGAATAGACTTATCTGAAGAAGTTAATTGTGTGGCAACAAGTTGTTTTTTATAATTGCAGAATGTCGAGATGTTTACAAGGATTTCTGTAAAAGAACGAAGAAGCTTTGCGATTGTCCTATGGTTGCCGACTACTGTAGGATAACGTGTAAATTGTGCAGTAAGTATCTTAAATCGGTTCTCCTTCTCCACAAAAACTAGACAAGTAAGTTTGTACACTATTAAATCTTCATTTTAGGTACTGGCAAAAAGAGAAGAGGAACTTGTCAATCGTCGACGTACAATTGTTGTTGGGATGGAAAAACATCAGCCAAGGGAGCGAAAGGTGAAGGATGCCCAAGTAAGCAGATGATTGACGAGAATTTGAGAGCTTGTAGCTCAATGTGTTGTTTATGAGAAGGTTACGTGGTTCCATTCCTGTCAGGGTTCAGAATGTTTTTCTGAGATCGACGAATATTTTACGTATAATCATACTGATCGATTATGTTATATATAATCCCAATTATTGATGTTATATATGATTACAAAAAGCAATGAAAATATATCGATGATTCTATTAGATATAATAATCGATTACTCATATTAGATATAAGACATAATCACTATATATGATATACATATAATCACAGTTATTGCGATGATTTAACATAGAATCATAAAGTTTGATTTAATCACAAATATCGATAATCATAATATAATTAACAAATATAACAATTTCGAGTTTTCCCAATTTCCAAGAGTGTTGATACTGAACTGTATATCAATACGGAAAAAATGTTTTATATTTTTTTTTATAATATAGCACGAAGAAATATAAAGAAAGAAATTTTCCGCGTGTTGACATTGAGTTATATCAACACGGCTCTTAGCCAATCAGCGTTCAGAATTTACAAATCCTATATTATAAATAATGATCTAAATACTTTTCAGAAATAAAGGATGATCCGATTGCCAAGTGTTCAAAGTTTGAATCAGAATGCCTGCGAAATCCCTACTACATGTGGACAAAATGTAGAGACACGTGTCTAAAAAATCTACCTCCGATCGAGCCGTTCCTTCAAGGACTGGGGCCAGTCAGCGACCTTGGGATACCTCCATCTGCATGCGGGCAACCGTTTCCCGGCATACCACCTGGGCAGAGTGCTCCCGGAACTTTGTACCCATACCCGGGTATGCCTCATGGGCTGAATGGCAGCACCATGGGAAAGAAAACTTCAAGAAAGAACATTAAATTATTAGAAAAAAAGCATCGAGGAAGTAATTATAAATCTTGAAAATAACTTAATGGAAATGAATCAATTTAAAGCGTTAGAAACGGCAGTCTATAGTAACTGCGGATTTCGAAGTTTCACTTCACGGGTAAAAAATGTGGATTGTTGTTGGTAAACAAAGCCAGGGACACGAGAAAAACAAAGTAAAACTAGTCTCTTATTATTAGCGACTGTTTTTTAGTCGCGTCCGTGTCGCAGATTTGGCGCATCTTAAAGGCCATGTAAAGTCCGTAATGTAAACAAACGCTTTGTTTACATTTTGAACTCAGTGCTACAGTTGTAAAATATGATTAGATATATATTATACTGAATTTTAAACACTCTTCTGGTTCCGCTATGCTTGTAAATGAATACTGACTAGAGATTCAATTCAAGAAAGTTCAAAAGACACGAAATATAAAAAACAGTCCAATGGACAATGGTCGGGTCCCGACCATTGGAATGTAAGCCTGCGCAGAACGTATGCGCAGAACAGACTTTACATGGTCTTTAAGCTCCCTAGTATATTAAGCCTTCCTGATGAAACAGAAAGGCCTTCGCTCGAAGGTCTAAATATACTTGTCAGGTAGCTGTATCTCTCTCGAATCCGCAGCCAACTGCAGTTCAAGATTTAAACTGTATTAAAGTTGGATAAAAATTGAATGAGTTAGTAAAAGTTTGTCTTGTTTTGCCGGGCAGAGTAAACTGAATTCGTAATTAGCCCATTGTATAATTTATACACAATCCGCTCTGGGCACCCTCTAGTTTCATATTAATTAAAATACTGAATTATAAGCTTCACGTGCCCTGGAGGCTGGACAAAGTGAAGGTATATTATAGCGAGACTGATAGAGAGTTCCGCAATCCGAAATTGATACATACAAATGTAAAATGTTATAAATTGTTCTATATATATAGTTTTATTTCTAATACACTACAACAACTATCAACTATTAACAACATCGTCAAGTTAAACACCCGCCAAACAAGACCGTAGAAATTTATCTTTAACGCAGGTTATTTCTCAAACAACCTTTGTCATAAAGAGAAGACGGAGCATCATCAGATCAAGAGGAAGAAGGAATTATACTTTTGCTTTGCATGACAGATTCCATATTTTACTAATTTGATTTTTCTATTAATGGTCAGTGAGCTCTATATATATCTGGAGCGCGAATTTCAGTCATTCGGCCTTATGAGAAAAGTGAAGCCAAGATGGCAGAAATTAACGCCCAATATCTATGAAGCTCGCAAACAGTTTTAATGCCATTTCTTCAGCTAATTCCAGTTTTTTTCTAACGGACCGTATCGCTAAATAAGTTACCAGTTCATAAAACCATAGTGTTATTCTTTAATCGATGTCAAAATACGAAATTTTGGCACACTCCTTGCCAGCTTCGTGCACACAAAAACAGTAGAAAGGGACTGGAACCACAGAGTAACATACAGAGGCTTATCTCAGCGAAAAAACCGTAAGGTGTTTTTTTGGCCGCCATGTTCTTAGCCAGTACCTGCACATGCGCAATTTACGTAAAAAGGCGGCCTCTCTTTAATGGACTGGCTAAGAACATGGCGGATTTTTCCAAAAAAGCTCTTACGCCGACATCAAAGGTGCCGACATTTAGAGAAGCCTCTGTGTGTTAATACCACAGAATAGATATCGGACCAGAAGTGTCACTCCTATGTGTTTTGGCTGAAAGAAAACGTCCGAAATTTTTTTGCGTGCTATGACGCCATCCTGGAGTGCACCCGGCACTTTGTACCTATGTTTTCCTATGAAAAACTTCCGTGTGCACTCCAGGATGGCGTCATATGATGGCGTATTTTCACGTCAGCACTCGTAAAATTTCGGACAAAATATCGTCTGAGTGACACTTCTGGTCCTGTATCTATTCTGTGTTAATACTCTGTGCTGGAACTGACGTAGAATAACTCCTACAATTTCAGCCATTTTGGCTTCACTTTTTGGACTCAAATTCTCGCTCCAGATATATATGGAGGTCACTGGTTTCAGTAAACATTACAGGATAGGAGATGGTGGTTGACCTCGGCCCACTACAAAAGACCGCACTCCAGTTAAAGTGCGACTGACCTTTTTATATAAGTAAGCACTAATTACCTCAGCAAATACACAGTCAATCATGCACAAACTAAATACATGCGCAAACTAAACGCTGTCTTTTTATTACAATGAAAATAATTAAGATAATTGATAACTGTCGGTTGACCCCACCACTTGCTGCATGCTAGTACTTATATAGTAAAGGCTGGTTAAGACTATCAAACTTTCTGTGATCACAGTATAAATTTAGAATTCGCATAGGTAAATTCTAAGTTTTGAAGGATTTGCAAGAAACGTTTGAGGGAACTTACTTAGTGTTAAACACCAAGTCAGTTCCTTCACAAATTTCTTACAATTTCTTCAAAATTTAGAATTTACCCATGCAAAACTTCTACTGTGATCACAGAAGCTTTGATACTGTAAATCAGGCTTAACGATATGTACGTGTTGGTTGAAGGATCATGATAAAATTTGCCATTTAGTGATGTCTCTTTGAAAGAGAAACAGACATTTCACATTTCCCCCCCCCCCCCTAATTCCGGCTTCTCTCCACCCCCGCTCTATTTACCAGATTTTAAGTACAGGTGCGCGTACGGATTATACATGACGCACGAGAAACAGTTTTCGAGAGCAACCGCTGTACCATACGACTTCATCTCTAACGAAGGCTGAATCAATAACTGTCCACGGTTTTCTCGTTTCCACTTATTTCTACGATTCTGAAACCAAACTTTCACCTGTCTTGAATTTAATTCCAGGAAATTCGCCAAATTGTTGCGTTCTTGGATCGTGAGATAAGGAGCTCGTTGGAATTTCGCCTCAAGCATCCGTTGCTGTAGTCTCGAAAAACTCGTGCGTTTTCGTTGGAACGTTGTTGTCTCTCTCAGCTCGATGTTCGCGTCTCGTTTTTCGTCAGAGTTCTTGTTAGAAGACGGAGTTGTTTTATTAACATGGGTGTTCCCTTTGGAAACAAAAGCAAATTCTCAGATATCATGAAACTAATGATAATACTCATATGTCTACTATCTGCGCTTGCCCTTTCAAAAACATGCCGCACACTGCAGACATTCTTCCAAGCGTACCGAAAGTAATTCAACATGTTCAATATTTTATCTTACAGGCACAAAAAAACTTACGAAAGCGTACCGCAGTGCCATTGTCCTAAGGAGATACTGTGCGTTGCCGTTGGGATTAATAGTGCTTATATACACAATCCTGTGCTTATATAACTTTACTATGCTTATTGAAAGCGATCTTCACCCAATCATTATATACGCAGGAAATGCACACCTATTCGTTCAGTGGTTCAAAATTTGAGATTTTCAAAAAAATCTGGATTTGTGTCAAATAAAGATTAGATTAGGGTTAGGTTACGATTAGGGTTCGGGCTCAACATGTGTCGCGAGTTATTGTATTGATAAATTCGGACGTGTTTAACAATTTACTCATATAGTAAATTCAAAGGTGGAGCTCTTGCTGAGAAAATTGCACCAGTAGTCGTGTCACAGAAGTGGTAAAGGACATATGTAACAACTGAATGGGATACTTTTGTAAACTTTTTGGCCAGGGGTGGGTAAAAAAATTTTAATGGTTGGATCAGAAAAATTTTTACCAAGAAAAACAATTCTCTTAGATGCCACCCCTCCCCCCATAAATAATGACCCCTCCCTTGGGGCACGCATACGAAAAAGTGCTAGAATGATTCGTAATCGAGTAAGCTTCTAATTCTATTATTTCTTCGATTTTGTGACAGACAATTAAAGACACAATACAGCGCGATATATCCTTGGACAGTCGCCTAAACAGTGAGTCATCTACCTCATTGATGAATTCTAACTTCACACAAATCTTTCAATGCTCAAATCTCGGAAACAGTATGCAGCCAAAGCTATTTTCATGAAATAATGCCAAGGGTAATGACTAACCACACACTTTGCATGTTTACAGAAACAATAGCCGATTGCAAGCCAACAATGATTTTAAACCGGAATTTCAACAAAGCGAACACACAAATCCAAATTCCTTTGCACCTCTATAGCTCTTTATCCTCTTTCAAATTGCAGCAATTTTGAGGTCTTGTGAATACCCGTTCACACTATGTGGATTTGATTCTTCGTTTGAAGCATACATGCAATTTAGTAACGTCACGGTGTATGCAAAGCTTCTGTTCTATATCTTTTTGTTCATATTTACCAACTAGGGCAGGGTGATGAAGACAATAAAATTTTGGTATAAAAGCCCGTCGTTGAAATGTCCAACTATACAATTGTCTTTTTGTATCAACATCACTAATTAGTTCCCCATTCCATTTTTGTGTCTGTCAGTCCCAGTCAGAGCATTTGATAAAGAATAGGCAAGTCCCAGTTCCCATTTTACCCCTTCAGGACCATCTTTATTCTTTAGAGTAATATTCAAAAACTCATTAATAATTCATGAGGAAAACACAAAGAAAAATCATAAACGTGTCGTTTCTTTATATGTGATAGAGATTTCCCTTGATTTACATAAACTTTAACTTCTAGAATTGATGAGAAGCGAGAGTTTGCATGAGAGTTTTCCCAACTCTCATGCGCTGGTCAAACGAGAACAAGAGTTGCATGAGGGTTGACGAGAGTTGAGAAGCGGGAGTTTGCATGAGAGTTTTCTCAATTCTCGTCATGTCCCGGTCAAACGAGAACAAGAATTGACTGGATATTATACCGCGCGGGTAGCGACAACTCGCCTCAATTCACATCAAAATTTCAAGTTGATGAGAGAGCATGAGAGTTGATGAGAGTTAATCAACTCTCATCCTCGTTTGACGAGGGCTTGAAGCCTAGCTCGAACGTCAAACTTTTTTTTTCATGTTCCAAATCTAACGCAAATGAGCTCAACCAACGAGTTTAGGTGATTTACATTACGTTCGGCCCATTTGAACTAGCTCCGTAAGAAGATTATTTAATATGATTACAGTTTTTTTTAGATGTATTAGCAGTGTATAAAGCAAAGTGTTAAACAAAGTCATAGATGCTTACTGGCTGAGGTGGCAAAGTAAATTACGCGGTCTCAAAAGAACATTTATCAGTATAGTATTTTCAACGGTCATTTATAACGACTGTATCGATTGGATTAAGCTACGTTTACACACTGCGATTAATCGTGTACGATTCGTTTTCTGGTGTTTGTCATTGAGTGAACACGGGTAAGCTGGCTACATTTGAAATTTGTTTTTAACGAAACGGCAATGAATTATGGCGCCAGCTGACTCATTTTAAAACGCCAGAATACGAATCGTGCACGTCAAATCGTAGCATGTAAACGTAGCTTTAGAAATGGACCGATAAATTGCTGCGATTTATTTTCTCGCTAAGTCCAAGTGCACGTGCAGATTTTCCTCATACCTTTTCGCCTTATCACGCCTATGTGCGTTCTAGCAAAGAAGGATTTGAGTGACTGCGTATAACGTAATGGTTTCTAGAATCTGAATCTGATAGTCCTAAAACAAGCCCCCGCGTTTTCCTTAACAGTTTTCCGCCCTCGTTTCACTGGCTATGTTCACAGTCAACAAGGTATTCAAATAGCTTTCTTAAACTTAAGTTAAATTCTCCATGCGCGTTGAATTGATAAACAGTCACTTTGAACTGAAACTATTTAAGCAATTCTGAGACTTCTAACACTTAGTAAATCAGTCTCTTGGCAGCCAAATTTATGACCAATTTCCTTGTTCACAAGTTGGCAAATCATAACAGATAAGTTTAAATAATGGAACTATCCAGTCTATTGAAAATAGTTCTGGTGTAATTTTCCGAAAGCTGTACCATGTGTGTGCTTATTTGCGCATTATATTCACTCTGCCCCCTATTTCAAGTAAGATAAAGAAAACTAAGGTAAAGCGGTAATTATGCTAATGAAGGAGAAAACAGCAACTGTTGATGTACATAAACGGCATAGGCTACACACAACTGAGTATAGATCATAAGAGTACACAGACAACAAACTCCTGCATAATCAACCTATTCTATAATCACTGCAAGCATAAATAAAAAATGGCTTCCATTCTCTAGGTTGAAAAGTTCGTTGTTCATCTCAAATGAGGGAGCAAAACCAACGGCTTACTGGCATCAGTTTTGGACATGCAAAAACATGCATTCAGTATACGGGACTGTATAGTCATTCGAGTAGTCATTCATCAGAAAACTATGATCCAATATTCAAGTATGCAAGACACCCTGAAATGGGTAAGTTTTCCCCCAACACTAATCACTAAATGACACAGAATAATGTCTATAATGGCCGCATTGACTGTATATAGTCAAGACCTATTAGTTTGAGCACAACACTTAGTGTGGCCGCATATTGTCAAGTGTTCAAGAAAGCATACTTTGTGCTAAGTGTCAATATTTAGGGAATTACACACTCATTTTGAGAATCTATTTACATTGCGCAAAAGTTAAACTAATCGTTTGCATAATGTGCGCCATCATTGAGAAGAAAAGCTGTAAACAGCACACAGATTCAGGATATTTTAAGATTTCAAGACTAGCCCTAACTGCTTCTGTGTAATTCTGAAATCTAGCGCCCTAGCCCAACAAATGGTAATTTTACCATGCTTTTATTTCAAAAGAGTGATGAAGTGTGCCTCAGTATAGTACAAGATATTGAACCCAACTTCAATTCATGCTTAAACTAACATATTCATTCAATTGTGCATGCAAACATTTCGTGTGCACTTAGTAAAAGCCACTTACAATTTCCGCACGCTAACTTCGCCTGATTTAACGCATGCACGAATGCTTAACCATTGCCAAATTAAACAGTTTCAGGATACGCTATTTTGAAAAGCCGGCCTACTTTTAACACTACATTGCAAATATGACTAAGATTGATTATCATACGAGTCACACTGACATCATGCCCTGTGCTGATTCTTAATTTTGAGCGAATTGCGCGTTCGTTCGGAGAATCTATTTTATATTGCGCAAAAGGCAAAACTTGAACTAATTTACATAATTTGCGTCATCCTTTAGATACTAAGCTATACAGTAGTTATACTATCGTGTATAAAATGGCGGCACAATATTCTTATATTTTGGCTTCATTATCATTTAGTTTGCCAGTTAACCGAAGTGATTTTTAATGGACCGCAATGCGATGGGCGGAGAAACCAAGAGAGCGTTCTAATGCGCGTTATTTTGTATAAATTGCGTCTTCAATTAGAACGAAATGTTAAGGTTGCCCTGCAAACGAAGGGCTCTACGCTATGGTACAATATTTTCAGCTGTCTGAGGTTGCATAGTTTTGAACTGTAACGCAAAACCATTTGTAACTAAAGCGGCATAATGGTACATTACCTTGTACATTGTACAAAATGATTGGAAAGATGCAGTCATCCTACGGTACAGTGAGTATTTCATTAGCTGTTGCGATGGTATGACAACACCGTTCATGGCGTATATGAAGCGAGAATTAATGGCCCTGCGTTCAACCGAGGCCAACATGTTGGTTCAACAACATCGTTGGATGCAAAATGTTTGGCCTCGTTTGAACACTACACTGGGCAATGCATGTTGGCCGATGTTGTATTGTAAGATGTTGGGCTTGACTTTAAAATTCTCATCCAACGTTGTCCAAAATCGTCTAAAGTTAGACGATCGGTTGGAGCTAGTCGTTTGAACTGGCTTCATGTCGCAAATTCAAGTCCGAAACACAGCCTTAAGCACAATCGTTCAAGGAACATTTTCAATAAAGATTTTATGAAAACGCATTTCATAATTCCTGAAATGTACAAGTTTAACCAAAACCATTTTTGTTGTCCCGTACTCGGTAGACTTTAAGCGCAACCACGCAGGAATGGTCGGACGTGCCGGCTTTCACTGTAGCACTGACTCATATGTACAATTCCAAATTATGGCGCAAGCATTCACTAAGTCTCTAAGCCCGATGCATAAAAACTGAAGTTAAAGTAGCAACATTAAAAAGTAAAACTGCGTTATAACAAAACTATAAACTACCTTTTATATGATGTAGGAGTTCATTATCATTCGCATTTTGGGAAGGCTGGTCGACATTTTCACTTCCCAGACGTATTTCCTTATCCTCAACGTCCCCCATAAGCACAGCAATCGAAAAATTTGTGACGGGCATGGTGCAGGTTTAAATCACTTATAACCAACTGTCTCTGATGGTAGAAATTGTTTACAGTAACTGCATAGCGAGCGAGTTATCACACCCTATCCATATAGTATCAAGCGAATGATATATATAGCTAGATATACCAATCTACCAATCACTGCATATTTTAAAGCTGATTAGTGTCGAATCAATCCAATTACGAAAGATGACGTTGTCGCTGAGCTAAAACATACAGGGCCATACAGGAACAACCAAAATGAGAAACTCGACTTTTTCTCTGTTTTACATTGAATTTTCCTTGGAAAAACGTAATTAAATATAAAAGTTAAATATGAAAGGACTTGATTTGGTATTACGTATAACAAGTCTAATCGCTGCATGTTTTTTTTTCAACAGAAGAGGTCCTTAGGTTTAATCACGTCCCCAGACCCTAATGGGAAAAAAGTCGATGAAAAATATTTCCGGAGCTATCGAGTATTGGAAGACTCATCACATCTCCTATATATTCCAACCTATTTATACCGGGCAGCTCTATCAGTTCTAAACTGCTCTTCCTAGATGTCCAGTAAGGGCTAGCCTAGACTTAGGCCTTTTCTCGGCTGGCTTTGGCAGGTTTGGTCATTTTTGGGCTAGCATTTGGTAAGTATGACGTCACAAGCAAGTAAAATGAAAGCAAGGCAAAGGTCAATGAGAAAACATTGAAATGAAAAATAGAAGGCAGCCAGGATCTAGGATGCAGTAAGGGCCATTTCTTTGTGGCCCAGTAGTGTTACGTACTGCAGGAGCAAACCTGTTGATAGCAATTAAATTTGAACTGAGAGGATTACCCTGTTTTTCTTCAATATATAAGTCTTGATTCGTTCAACCAGAATCCCCTGAGGAAAATTGCGGCGAGACTAAAGCTGGAAGTAATCTTCTCACATACGACTTAATATCAAAGTTTCTGTGAGCACAGTCAGGAATTTAACGAATTTTGCATCCGTAAGTTCTGAAGGATTTGTAAGAAATGTTTGAGGGAACTGCCTCAATGTTAAACACCAAGTCAGTTTCCTCAAACATTTCTTACAAATCCTTCAAAACTTAGAATTTACCCATGCAAAATTCCTACTGTGATCACAGAATCTTTGATTCCGCCTAAACCAGGCTTTAGGCGGAATGACTCAGAGTGAAATCAGATAACTGCATGAGAAATGAAGCACCAGTCTCAGCATTCAAAGGCACTTGCTGTATCAACACCCTTTTCAAAAATTTCGAATTGGTTTCCATTTTTTAACATTTAAATTGTGCTAACACTTAGTTATAAATTGATGTTAAAAGCGTAAAAAAGTGCAACGTCCGTTAATGTCTGGGAATTCACTAAAAAAAACACGCGACCTTCACTCAAAATTTGCTACAGGGAGAAATTAAGGTAGACCGCAAAATAGTTTTCAAATTGTTTATATCAAGTAACACCTAGAAACTAGCTGACATTAAGGAAAAGGGTCTTTATAAGCTGTGGTTTTTGTGTCTGACACTAGACACTTCCTGAATTGCCTTGAGTGCACACGGAGAAAAAAGCAACAATAGCTTCGAATCGAGGCTGACAGTGTCATCTGTTGTAAAGGCAACCTCGTATCCAGGAGTAAATACCCTGGGTACGAGGCTGACTCAGGCTGTTGTAAAGGCCGATTCACACCACACAACTTTTGCCTAAAGCTGCCGTATGCCATAGAGATTATAAATAACACTAGAGGAGGCATTGTAATCTTAATTCAGTAAGAAAAAGGGAACGCGACTATTGGGGGGGGCAAATTCAAGTCCCGGATGTGTATTCGTGTTCCCATTGGTGACGAGTTTCAAATCAGCCAATGAGAGCACGATTTTATATCCGGGACTTGAATTTGCCCCCCATTAGATGCGTTCCCAATTTTTAAACTCGATGCCTCCTCTAGTGTTATTTATAATCTCTATGCCGTATGCAACCTGCTTACAACTTGAGTTGTACTGTGTAAATCAAGCAGGAGCCGTTGTAAAAAAATGTAACTGTAGTCTCTCTGGCAGGAATTGAACCTGTTGCCCTGCAATTCCGGTGCAGCGTTCTCACCAACTGAGCCACAGAGAGACAGTTGTCGTGCTCTAACCACAAGTTCGTGTATAAATACTTAGGTGATGCCATTGTAATTAGGTGTATGGGTATTTATCAGGATTTTGGGGCACCTCACTCGATAGAACTAATTGTTGAAAGGTTTTCTAGATGGAAACTACGAGTGTGACGTTCATTAAATGTATATAAAATTCACACTTCAAAATCGTGAATTTAATCTATTGTAATTTGTAAATAAGTGCTTTTCATCGCCAGTGTCTAGCACCCGTAAAAAAAATAAGAACGCTTTGACATATCAAGCCATTCTTCGGTAACTATAGTCAAGTTTGGGGAATGCAGGTAATTCAGACGCAAACCACGGCAGTTTATTGTACAGTCTGTGTCAGGGTAGACAGTGGCAATAATAAGAAAGCTTGGGCCATTGATAGGGATACCAATCACCTGAAAAATACAAGGAGATCGTCTAACTCATATTTGAAAGTTCCTTCAGTTAAGACCGAGTAAGGTAAATCCAAGATTTCCTACAGTGGTGCAAGTTTATTCAATTATTTACCATCAGAATTAAAAGATATTGAAAATCACTCAATTAATTCCTATAAAAAGAAGCTCAAAAGTCAAAACCTACGTTCTTCGATTGAATTGGATCACGTTAACAAGTTCCGCTGTATCGCATATTGCTCATTGTCAGTGTTACTCTCAATAAGATTTTCCATATTAGACATCGAGGGCCATTTGGAAGAGCGTTGACTTTTACTCTTTTCACATGAGGACTGGGTTCGAGTCACATTGAGAAGTTCTCACTGAGGCGTGAACCAGCGGCCTTAGAGGTGAAAGGCAAGTGCGCTAACGACTTCGCCACCGAAGCCCCCTTTCTAATAAGCTTTCTGCTTATTTGACAATATTTCCTACACAGAACCCCCACGTTTAAGATTATGACGCATTTGGGATCAAAACGCCTCTGCCTAAGGCTGGGAAATGATAAAAAAAAAAGATTATGAGAATTATTGATCAAAACTTTCCGAAAAGCGTTCAGAGTTGTTTGTTTTGGGCGTTTCTCTTCCTATTGCTTTTAGAAACTGATTTCCCTTTTAGGAGGGAAAATTGCCCAAGCACTTAGTGCACAGCGCAGAAAATACTTGATCTTGTAATCTGTTTATTGAGAAAAGAGCAATAACAAGATTATTTTTGCGTGCTTGGGAAACTGTGCTTGCACGCAATCGTGGTTGATTGACAGTTCCTGACGTTGTACGAAGAGTGATGGTAGTTCTAGGGGTCGTTCATATCAGCCGGCAAGCTGGGATTCATCGTGTCACGAAAATGTTCTTTTTTGAATGAACTTTCTGCACTATTTCTTCAATATGTTCAGTCGAACCCGCGTATTCTTTGCTTACACATGACGTCACTACGTGTCATTGGGCGCCATCTTGGTTGATTTTAAAGTTTTGTCCAGCCGTTTACATCGAAATACTTTAATATTTTTGGTTTGTTTTGAAAACATCTTACTGTATTATGGATAGTTTACGATTTCTGGCACAATACGACAAAGAATGAAGAATATAGATTTTTAGTTGCCACGAAAATCAACCAAGATGGCGTCAATTGCAAACGAGCAACAAAGAAAACACCTAGCTCTCTTAAGAGAACTCCCTTTTTAAGCAGACATAAACCATTGGCCGGTCCCAATGTTAATTTTAGTGCGATTTTCTTCTTCTGATGGATGTGAACGAGTGTATGAGTTATGAATGTTCAGATGAGGGGACATCAGTGAGTCGTATACTCAGAACATTCGTAACTCATCTACTCGTTCACATCCATCAGAAGAATCGCACTAGAAACCGCAGCAAACATTACAAATGTGAACGGGCCATTAGATTGTACTATGTTGGAGATGTGATGACTATTCACACTCATGGGAAAATATCTTTTCCTCAAATTTAATCCCCTTCCTGTGCCCTGCCCCAATCCTTAATCCGCTGATAGGTAGATTATTGTGTTAATGGTGACAGTGTCAAAACCAAGTCACCAAAAAATTTTTCAAAACGATATTTAAGGATACCATGGCATCACCTTGATATATATACATGAACTTGTGGTTAGAGCTCGACAACTGGATCGACTCTGTAGTTCAGTTGGTTAGAGCGCTGCACCAGAATCCCAGGGCTGCAGGTTCGATTCCAGCCAGAGGGCTTATATAGTTGTATGGACAGCAAGGGATCGAACCTGTGGCCCTACGATTCCGGTACAGCACTCTAACCGAGGTACAGAGCCCAGTTGTCGAGCTCTAACCACAAGCTCGTGTATTTATTAGTAATTAGGGAGTTTACGAATGTAAGACGGCGTCGTCAGGACGACAGCTAAACAAACTGTTTGAAATAAATGATTGTATGGTGTCCATGCAACTATAGGCCCAACTAAATGCTGTCCATGCAACTATATAGGCCCGGCCTCTGACAGGAATCGAACCTGCAGCCCTGGGATTCTGGTGCAGCGCTCTAACCAACTGAACTACAGAGTCGATCCAGTTGTCGAGCTCTAACCACAAGTTCATGAAAATATACACAGGTGATGCCATGGTATCCTTATTTTTGGTGACTGCTTGTTTTTTTAAGGTAGTAATATAACCACTCAGCACAGCATTTTCACATTGGTACTACCTACACTGATACAGACAGTTTTAGTACATTGTCCTGTATTTACTTTCTTATGAATTTAAAATAGTTTCTAACGAATAAAACAGAGCTTTAACCTTCAGAGCAATGTTGATCAACTCTGCTAGAGAAACTACCTGTCACGACTTGAAATGCTAGCGTATCACAAAAGACGTGAAAATATGCATTTTGCCGTTGTCAACAGAGCTTGGACGGCGTCTAGAAACCCTCATATATTTTCTAATTATTCACTTGATTTTGTGCTATAGGATTAATGTTATTGTATTGATAGCCGTCGTCCTGACGTAGCCGCGTCTTACATGCGTAAACTCCCTATTACTAGAAGGTGATGTCAGCATATATAATTCCGAGGTTGGAAGAAAAAAATGAAAATTTTTTCAAAATTCCGAGGTTGGAAAAAAAAATATGAAAATTTTCTCAAAATAAGGTATTATGGGTAATATCGAGATTTTGACCGATACGGAATCGAAGAGCCGCAGGTTCGATTGGGTCCAAAAATTGTATATATTCAACAAAAACCCTCCAACTGTTAGTTCTATATCGAGCGTGGTGTCCAAAATCAGGATAATCTCGTATGTTCCTGAGGTATGACAGGCATAAACCAATTTTATGAGAACCTCAGGAAGGGATAAACAATGTATAATCCGGATTTCATCCCTAAAACAATTGCCATATCGTGTTCACATGGGAAATACAATGGACTAATAACTTAAATACCCGGGGCCTTATATTTACAACACGACTAAGCATGGTAAGTACATGGTTAAAGACGCAGCGAGACAACTGTTAATCTATTTGTACAATCAATTATATCGGATCATTTTGTATGGAATTATAGTATAAGTATATGATGAGTATCGTTGTATTATAATTATAACTTAACTGGAGGTTACCAATGATGTTTTGAAGGAACTTGGAGGTAATTAATTGCCTTCTAATGTAATTAATTTTGTAGGTATTAGGCATTATTTGATGTCGGATTTTTAACACATACGGCTCAACGCATCCATGTCAGACCCCTAGCATGTTCCTTCAATGCGAATGAAAGAAAAAGAAAGGGCTTTACAACCAGCGGATTGCCGAGGGCGAGCATCCCCCCCCCCCCTTTGGTAGAGAAGATCTAGCCACACTCCACAATCGCGAACTGGCGGAGGAAAAATATTGTGTTTGCATGCCCCGCGCTTCGATCATAAGGCCTGTTTCCACTTGAGATTTTATGTGCAATTTTCTTCTTCTGATGGATGTGAACGAGTGGATGAGTTATGAATGTTCAGATGAGGGTACATCACTGAGTCATATATTCAGAACATTCATCACTTATTTACTCATTCACATCCACCAGAGGTCAGAGGCAGAAAATCGCACTAGGAATCGCAGCAAAAATTGTAAGCGCAAACGGGCCTATAGGAACCCATTGAACTATAAATAAACTGGACGGCTAACTGCTATGATGAAGGCCTATGACTTGATGAAGCCAAAATAGTTTTTCTGAGTTATGAGCAGAAATACTTGACCCCAAACGTCGGGCTATATATCAAATTGAAGCTATTGAAAATTGCTATTCGGTGTGGAAATTTCAAGATTTCAGCGAAAAGAAAAATATTTAAAAAATACAAAAACAACTGCAAAACGGCAAATTATCGGTAATTATGTTTGTAGTTTTTCAATATTTTCCTTTTAGCTAAAGTTTTGAAATTTCTACACCAAATAGTGTTTTTCAATAGCTTCAATTTGATATATAGCCCAACGTTCAGTGTTGAGTATTTCTGTTCATAACTCAGAAAAACTAAAATGCACTGGCTTCAATTCCCCCCCCCCCCTGATTTAGCCTTCCAGTTTATTTATAGTTCAATGTAGGAACCTCCACTACCACCTTCTCGGCCCGCAGAGACATGGAGCTCTGGCATTGTTTATAGACTAATTTTAAAAGATGCACATAAATCACCACAGCTAGAAAGAGCATACTAAAATTAGTAAAATTACAAAGTTTGGTTGCGAAATGTTGTAAAATGCGGTAAATAGTGTTAGAACATGGAATCACGAGAGCCTCCAAGTCAAAGTTTGTCCTGGGCCTCCAAATTTCCCTGATTGCCGTACAGTGTATGTTCGTTTTGGCATTTTTGAATATGAATTGTAGCCTGCTTTGTTGTTACACATTTTCAATAAGGGTGTGTTCAGAAATTTTCAGGGCGTGCTAAACTTTGCACAAAAATGTGCAGTGATAAAAAATTCTTAAAATTAGGTATGGTTAATGTCTTTGATTTAATATCATATATAATATGTGTTATACAGTATACTAGTAGTTAAAGTGTATATATACATGAAATATTACGTGCAATAAAGAGAAGTACATAAAATGAATAGTTATAAGATGGAGAGCTTAATTTTTTAGCCATATATCTATTTTAACTATTTACATGTAGAGAAAGTTATAGAGAAAGTGTATTTTTGATTTTTTCATGAAAATGGGACGTGATGTTATTTTTGTGAAATTACTATCAAGATTATTCCGAACGCCCACCCCTTTCACTGAAAGTGAGTGCTTGACGTATAGTTAGTCCTCTGATAAGGTTTTTGTTGAGTTTCGAGTATTGTATTGGCGAATTTGGTTGTTTGTAATAAAAAAATTGTAAAGAAATTTGGATATCGGAACATGAAAAGAATTAAAATGTATTTATTTAACTTACTAAGATTCAAGATCTGCAACTCAATAAATATTTTTTCAGTGTGGGAAATGTAAGGCTTATATGGAACATTTGAGTTATTTTACTTCCAGCCCTAGGGTGACGAAAAGCATACGGTGTAATCAATCTTAAAAATAAAGTTATTGACATATATTGTGTTACGAAATCTTGTTAACAAGACTTTAATCAGCTTATGCATGTTCAGAGGTTAATTTTGCAATTAAGAGACGATATTTCCTATCTGATTACAATGTATAACATGGTTTTAAAGTGGTAAATACCATGGATTTATGCTGTAAAAATATTTTTGTAAATTAAGTACTATCGTAGGATTAACGAAATTGCGACGTCGAATGTTCTTTGAGATTCCTGGTGTTATTTCACTCATAACTATTCAGCGTGAAATTTATGAAAGTTCATAATTGCAACTCTAATTTAGCTAATTAGTTTGGTATAGTGTCTTAATTAGTCAATTAGTTAAGTTAATTTCTTATAGTTTGTATTATTTTTGTTTAGAACAAATAGCGCAGCACATGTACTTGTTGCATATATGATTTATTAAATAGATATTAAATTTGATATTTGTAACGTTAAAGATAAGCTACGGAATTGATTTTACCATTAACGAGCTGGACCATGTCAATCCAGTATAATTATTGAAATCAACTGGAAAAAGTAACGCGACGTCACGAATTAATTAATTACTCGTACTCATTACCCCCAATTATTTTTCATAATATGAAATAATTTATGAAAGAAAACCTTACGTAAAACTCACTATACAGTTTTATCAATCAAATGTGTTTATAAATTTACATAAAATTGTACAATTAACATATGAATAACAATAGCAATTCCCATCACAGACTAATGTTAAAACTAGGCAAGGAGATGCAAATAAATCACCACAGCTAGAAAGAGCATACTAAAATTAGTAAAATTACAAAGTTTGGTTGCGAAATGTTGTAAAATGCGGAAAATATATAGCCTTCCAAATTTTGTATACTTTTGTATTGCGTGCGGAAATTCCTACCACATTTGGGCCGAAAATGGTAGCAATTTCCGCACGCGAAACAAAACGGTATACAAAATTTGCAAGCTATGCTTAGGGGTCCGGAAAAATTTTTGAAATCTGAGGTCCCATAAATGGCCAAATCCTGCATTCTGGAAGTCTAGTTGACAGTTATATCTATATGCGGTATATTTCACTGCAATTATTTATTTGGGCCCCCCTTTAACTCGGGTCCCAGGGCAAATTGCACCCCTCTGGGCGGCCCTGACAGCACCTGCAGTTACGACTATCTATGACAGCTTAGTTTTATAACATGACTGAAGAAAATAAATATTTTCCTCTTGGCAAATGAAAGGCGGCTACGGGCTTTGGCATGACAAATCTCTAGAGGAGTTCCAGGGACATGCACCCACAGACAATTTTGTAATCTAGGCACTATAAAAGGGCATCTCCTGCAATGCGCGGGGACATTCTATAGAATTCTGAAAATAATATAGTAATTACAAAATCTTAAGTATCGTTCACTCCATCTTCCAAACCCATAAAGAGATCTTTGGTGAGAGACTTTGTTCATCTGATGAACCATAAGTATGTTATTAGTGCGGACGTTCGATAATTTGGCAGTCATCATTTCAATTTCAATCAAATCATTCTCATTCAAAATGTTTCGCCGGATTAGTTCAGTTTTTCTGCTCATTGACATTGTCTAATTTTCTTGTGTTAAGTAACAACTTATCAAAGCAAATTTTATCACTGCACATTTTACATTTTATCATTGCACATTTTACTTTTATCACTGCACAAATTGGTTATCACTGCACACTAAAATTAGGTATGACATTAACTGACTAGGGGTCTAAATCCAAAAGCCTGTTAAAGGTTTCTATAGACTCCTAGCCCATTATTTTATAGTTTTATCTTTTTTCATGTAAATAATATTAAAATACTCATTAATAATTCATAAACCTTGTGGCAAATCATGTCAGCCATAATATCTGACTCGTCCCCAGTCGTCTCTGTGAGCACGCGCGAACTGGAAAGCGCGTGCAGGGCCATAATATGTCACGTGCATGGAGTGACTTCATATCTGATAAAACACATGCATGCATGTGGCATTATATAATTGTTCATCCTAATTAGTATTCCTTATATAATTGTTCATCCTAATTAGTATTCTTTTGTAGTCATATTTTAATATCTGATAAAACACTCCTACTCATGTTTTAAATAGTACTTAAAAACATGGGCGAGTCACTAAAAAAAAGAAAAAAGCCAATTCGAAGTTTCCACTGCGCATCCACATGACGCGTTCTGCGCAGAAATAAATTGAAGTTGAGCTAAAACATGTAGCCGAGACAAGCCGAGACTGGAATAATTAACACCGCGGAAAAACGTCTGCGCATGCGTCAACGTTACCTGTAATAGTATTGCGAACTTGATGAGAAGCTGTTCCGAACGTTTCCGAAGGCTCAAAATGGCGGTAAAAAGGAGTGACTTCATTGTGCGTCTTTACAGCCAGATTTCGAGCGCAAAAATAAACATGTCATTCTAAAAACTAGGAATAAATACAGCCAGAAGGTTCAAGAAATTGTATTGTACAAGAACATGAACTAAAGGTGATTGTTAACAAATTTATTGTCTGAAACATTTTGTTTATCAACTAAGCAACGACAATTTCGAGATACATTTCTTTAAAAAAAACTGTGTCGCCAAATATAAAAAATGTTCGTGTTCACAATAATTAAACTTTAGGATTTATTCTACAATTTGAGTGGGTTGAGAAGCTTAACTTTTCGAGAGTTTTCTTAACTTTTTAGTTTGAATTTTTGTTTTGAATAATTTTGCAAAAATTTTCCGTTAAAATCAACAATTTTTTACATGAATTATATTTCATTCCATATTTTAAATGCCAGGACGCTTTCAAGTTTCAATTAATGTCTAGTCTACCCATTTGCTATATTTTCTCGTTTGTTTTACTAATTTTTGACCAATTAATAAGCATGTTTTTGTTTTAGAAATTGATATTCAAATTCCCCAACATATTTTCATAATTTGGTGCATGCGCAGACGTTTTTCCGCGGTGTTGGAATAATTAGGATATGCATACCAAACATAGAAATATTAGACCTAGAATGCGTGCTTGGTCACGTGACCGGTGTCCAAACTGAAAACAAAAATGCCCTTATAAATCCGCCATGTTGAATTTGAGTAGGAGTGCAAACTACAAAGTATAAACAAAACTAAAACTATAAAGTTTTCATCGTCAAAACGTTTGGTATTTGTAGTTTGGGGATAGAATTTGAAATATTAAGTTCTTTAAAGGCTCAAAGCAAATGTGCCGTTACAAAAACGGTGAAAATCGTGCAGCCTTGTATAAAAAACAAGTAGTTTTTTTGTGTAGTTTCGCGTATAAAATATAACTTACTCATAAAACATTTTTGCAAGCTCTGAACGTAACTGTTTTGCTAATACTTTATAAAATTACGAGATGATAGTTCATTCTTCGTCGGGTTTTGTTTTTCTTCAATCTAAACGAAGTGTTTTCATGTTTTTGAAACAAAAATATTTAGTTGTTGATATTTAAAACTGTAAATCGCCTAAATGATCGTCGAAAACATATGGTTTCAAAAGCGTTGCCTCAAGCTCAAGCAACGTATAAAAAAGTATAAAAAGTAGTTGTGTAAGTTTAAAAAGATTATTGAACTCTATTTATATTATAAAACAGTTGAAATATATTTTTTAAAACATACCTATTGAGTTTCAGTTTGTCTTGATTTTTCGTGTTTTGTTTTGGCTTGCACAACAACGTTGAAAATGTATTTTGAAACGACGATTTCTCTATATATTCTGTTCAGAACTATTGCTCTTCGTAAAAAACCCCACGGGAATGGGTTTTTCTCCATTAAAAACACTTTTTTTCCACTTCAAGTCTGGATAGAATTGTTTTTGCAAACTTTGTTGAAAAAAACAATTCGCACTCCCGGCACCGCGCGAATTTCCACGCCACAGGAGTCTGGGACTAGCCAAAATGCCCTTATAAATCCGCCATTTTGTGGAGACAAAATTTTTACTGAGAAGAGATAGGAGCACGCATTCTATGTCTATTATTTCTATGATACCAAAGCATTCAAAAATCATTATTTGTGTAATCAGTGCTTCCATTTTCAAAAAACATAATTTCCTTCCAACCGTTCAAATTGACAAAATTTCCTTGCAATAAAATCATTGAATTTTACCTAAGGGGAGAGACAAAGAGATTAACACGAAGGAGAATAATAAGGGGAGGTCTGCTCGATTTTCAGCATATTTTGAAGCGCATTTCCTTGGATATTGCCGTATTCTTAGGATTTTTTTTAGAAATAAGGCAATTTCCTTCACATTTCCTTCTATCTTCCGAAATTTCCTTCAATTTTCCCTTCAACTAGTACAAATTTCCTTCCGAAAGGAAATTTCCTTAAAAATGGAAGCACTGTGTGTAATTGTGTGATGTGTCTCAATTGGCTTATGATAAGGTAATATATAAAAACTGTCACGGCAAAGTATACTACAAAGCATTAAAATGTATCGTTTATAAAATTTCCGGATACAAATTAGAAAGTGCAATAATTAGGTTTAATTATAGTAATTACCTCCGCCGGAGATTGCGTTTTCACTTAGTTTGTGTGTGTGTGATCACGACAGCATTTTAATACGAAAATTTGTGGACCTAATAGGCATATACCAAGGACAACTCAGTTAAATTTTGGTTCAATTTGGATGAAAATTTAATTAGAAATTAGCAAAAGTTAGTCTTGCTTTGACGGGCAGAATAAACTGAATACGTAATTAGTGCATGTATAATTTATATGCATGAATACTGAACTTCAGACAATTTATTTTAACCAACGTTGTTTACAACGTTAAAAGCTGTTTACGTTGTTGTAAATACTTTATCTTATTTGTTAATGTAAACTTTTTGGTCGAGTGTTTCGTTTAGTACGAAAGTTTAGCGAATGACTTTTGAGCGATGTGAAACGAGATTACGAAGCTTACGGAAGCGACTTTTGGTTGATGGAAAATATAAGGATGTTTTGGACGCCATGTTTGATGCCAAGAGTCACTATTGTTCTAGTTTACAGAAGCAAAGAATAGAACAAAGGTGACTAAGCGTTAGAATTATGTAGGTGATGTGCAACCAATCCCATGGGATTCAAAGGACAAAGAGATTTTCGCCATGTTGGATGATATTTGCATTGCAAACAAGCAAAATCCTTTGTCAATGTCATCCAACATGGCGACGGTGACGTACCTTGCACACTTAAATTTGCCCGTGAATTACTAATGAGGTCACATCAAGATGGCTGCCACGAGTCTCATTATCTAGTAGATACTCTAGTGTTTAAAACGTTCTAAAGCTCGTTAGTAGAGATGTGGGAAACTATATCTTTTAATGCCCATTTCCACTCAAGAAAACTTTCCACGGACAGAACTTTTCCGAAAATATCATTGTTAAAAGTTGAAAATTTTCAACTCCAAAAGTTTTTTTCCGACGTAAGATTTGTGTCGGCCAATCACATTTTACAAAATTTTCTTTCTGCGGAAAATTTTCCTGAGTGGAAATAGGCCTTTATGTTACATAGGAAACACATTTGCTTGATAATGTATAGCTAATTTTCGCGACCCGATTTGCAGAGATTTTGAATATCATCTTGCTATAAATAATTTGGCTTCAAAATTGGCTAATTGAATTCAATACCGCTCTATCCAGAACATACAACCAAGAACATAAAACCTAGTTGAGTAGCCCGCGTGCGCGCAGTTGTATCATGAACTTGAGATTCCAATATACGCATGCGCAAACAGACTGTGTTGCGGAACGAATTCGAAGCAAACTAAGAATTTCGGATAAATATGCAATCATGATAAGTTGTGTGAAATTTCGTACTAAAAGGACAATGTCCGGGAAAAAATAATGATGATCTCCAAACCAGTTTTCCGGCCGGAGACAAAGATTTCTTGGTAGGAATTGTACCCATGCAAAGTGTCATAATCCCTGCCTTGAAAGTTCTGGTAGGAAATTTCCCAAATAGATTAAACTGTTAAGCAATTGTCACCTGACTGCGTGCATGTACATTTTAATAAGTATGAAATCGGAAGGCTTATACCTAGAGCAGTGCAGAAAACATTGACCTTATCTCGAACTTGCATGTAATACGAGGCCGTGCCGTATATTATTAAGATAGTGAGTAAGTAAGTGAACTTTACTTAATCACGGTAGACTCAATAAAAAAATTACATATTGCAAATTTTATCAACTATTTAAAACACGAGTAGGAGTGCGTTATCAGATATAAAACACGAGAGCTCAGCTCGAGTGTTTTATATCTGATACTGAAGCACGGACTGCAAGCGTTTTAAATGGCTTAAAAAACGACCCATCTAAAGAGTTCATTGGCGAAGTACTTTTAAAAATAAACGTTGTGTTAGTCGAAAAAATCAAAGCTAAAGTTTATGTAAATGAACATGATTTTTTATCACATATAACACCAACGACACGCCAGCGATTTCATTTGTTTTTTCCTCATGAATTATTAAATATACCCACAAGAGTACCTGTTTTCCACGACTGCCATGCAATTACTGATACAAAGAAAAAGTTTGAAAATTATCGTATGAAGTAGCTGCAGTCAGATTTAAATTTATGCGAAGTGTCAGCTTGTCGCAACTTGGCTGGAAGGGTGTTCCACAGTAACGCATCCTCCGGTGTCTCTCAACGCTACTGCGATCGACAAACATTTCCGTTAGGTAATTCATTTTGATGAAAATATTTCTATTTTTCAACATTCCTAAAGGCATCAATGATATTTGGGAAGAATATGAACTTAAGTTTATGTCAATCGACAGGATTTTGTATCAGTTACAAAAGCTTCTTCACGCTCATGATTTCCTGAAATTAAAATTCTAGTGCTAATTATAAATGTAATGACTAATATCAAACAGAGTTCAATACCATAAAAATAGAGGAAATATTACCAGCATATATACGTTGGCTTGCAAGCTTCTCTATCTTTGAGGTAAGCCAACCAATAGTAGTTAAATGTTTATTATACATCAGTACCTTATTTTATTTAAATGGTTTACATAAATGAATGTTATTTGCTACAGTCTCTGAACGGACATGCATTATCGAGTTTATTTTAAAGTCTACAGGTTAATCAAGGTTCATGCAGTAATTTCTGACGACATTGACACCTCCGCTAATAATTACGCCACTTTCTTAAAGGATTTTAACACAGTTTTTCGGAAAGAACAAATCGATTTATATAATAAACAATGACATTTCCGCTTGAAATTTATATATATATATATATATATATATATATATATATATATATATATATATATATATATATATATATATATATATATATATATATATATATATATATATATATATATATATATATATATATATATATATATATACACTGATCATCGATTGGCATCTGACGTCATGACAAGCTATTGAGAGCCACCTTAAAGCTAATCTCGTATCCAGACTCTTTCCTCTACGCTTCCACCTCCATCCAAGATCCTGGATTCGAGGTTGATATAAAGAGAGTATTTAAATATACAATGATAACTGACGCATATCAACTGCACACGTGAAAATCTCACAACTTGTCAACAAGATGTGTTTGCAGCAGTCTTGTAGCAAACTTGTCAACAAGTTGTAACAATCTGATCTACAATATAACTTAGTTGAACAATTGTTTTGGCATAAGTGCAGTAGCTTGTATGTTTCTCTAACTATAGAGTATTTCTAAATGCATTTAAGTATAAGTATGTTTACCAACTATTTTGGCGATATGGTTTGTTTTAAATGCGTAAAAATCTCACATCTTGTAGCAAGTCTGTTCGCACTGCTTGTCCCAAGTTGTCAACAGGTTTGAAACAAGCTGTAAACAACTTGTAACAACCTTGTTGCTATTATCAAACTTGTTGCAAGATTGTTCCAACAAGTCTGATACAGTCATGATATAACAATATTGTTACAACCTTGTGACGTCAACCTTGTAACATTCTTGTTATTTACCCAACTGTATCAGACTTGTTAGAACAACCTTGTATGACAAGTCTAATAATGCCATCAAGCTTGTTACAAGTTGTTAACAGCTTGTTCCAAACTTGTTACAACAACTGGGAACAAGCAGTGCGAACACAACTTGTCGACAGCTTTTGAACAGATTTGTAACAACTTGTTTGGAGACCTGTGACAACTTGTGCGTTTTTACACGTGTAACCGAGAAAGTCGAAGCTCGAATAATAAGTCAGGATATTTGATCTAAAACAATTTGTCAAAAATTATTAATGATATTTTAATATGATCATTATAGCTTCTTAATAATAATAGTAATAATATAGTTGATATGTTTACACACGTAAAAACGCAAAAGTTGTAACAAACCTGCAGCAGACTTGTAGCAACGCTGTTCCAACAACTTGTCAACAAGATGTGTTCGCACTGCTTGTTCCCAGCTTGTTGACAACTTGCTACAATGTTGTTGGGCTCAACAGACTTGTAGCAAACTTATCAACAAGTTGTAACAATGCTGATGCACTAGGTTGTCACTCACAACTTATTGAATTGTAGGACGATAACAAATTGTTGGAACAACTTGTAACAAGTCTGTTGAGCTCAACAACCGTTAACCTTGTAGCAAGTTGTCGACAAGCCGTTGACAACATGTCAACAAGCTGGGAACAAGCAGTGCGAACACATTCTGTTCACAAGTTGTTGGAACAGCATTGCTACAAGTCTGCTGCAGGTTTGATACAACTTTTCGGCGTTTTTACGTTTGTCACAAGTCTGTCGTTCACAAGCTGTCGACAAGTTGTGTTCCCACTGCTTGTTCCCAGTTGTTGTAATAAGTTTGGAACAAACTGTTAACAACTTGTAACAAACTTGATGGCATTATCAGACTTGTTATATACAAGGTTGTTCTAACACGTCTGATACAGTCATGATATAACAAGAATGTTACAAGGTTGACGACACAAGGTTGTAACAATATTGTTATGATCATGACTGTATCGGACTTGTTGGAACAACCTTGCACCAAGTCTGATAATATCAACAAGATTGTTACAAGTTGTTATCACCTTGTTCCAAACTTGTTGACAACTTGGGACAAGCAGTGCGAACACAACTTGTTGACGGCTTGTTGGCAGACTTGCTACAAGAACCATGGACTGTACAGTTGTAAATTTGCTGGGTTTTTTGCCTGCCAATCCCGGCCCCAGAGGCGATGTTACAAACACTTAATCAGATCAAAGGACAAACAGGCTTTTCCAAAAATACAAAAATATACTTTGTTGATTTAAAACAGATCTTTTGAGGGTAACGTTTTGCTTGACTATACGAGTATATATGGTATCGTAAACTTATTTCATTACCCTCAATGACCACATAAATCCACATTTACCGCGATGACCAAGACGGATGTGTCCTACACATATGTGATATGTGGCTATGATATACACATCTTCGAAGGGTCAACCTACGTTATGTTGTTCTTATTACTTTAAATGTGACAGACGGTGTAATCTTCTACAGCTATTCAAAGTAATTAAACACTTCCTGCTAAATAATGGCTTAAAATAAGAAGAAAAAAACAATACGATATCTCGTCGGGATGATCTTTAAATATTTAGAATAAAGTGAATCCAATATGGTAGAGTCATCACGGTTCTACAAAGCTTTAAATTGGTTAAGGAAGTCATTTTGAAGCCAATCTTTAATTCTATTTCTGATATGATTTCCTGGACGCAATGTGTATTTCAAGCTTGAATATTCATATTGAATGATAATTCTGAAAGTCTTCATTTCTTATGAATCAGGCTTTCTCTTTTTAATTGGATTCAGTGTAAACCAAATGCTTTTGCTTGTGGTGTGATGAATACAACTTCTTAACTGAGCTTATATTCTCTATATGTTTACATGAGTGATCGATTAAGACCGGAAGTGGCATCTTCTGGAATTCGAACTAATTTCCTTGATTTTGGAACATTTTATAACGTGTATAAGAAGCTTTAATCGGACTCGCTAAAATTTGCAATAGTACGTTATTAAAAACAAAATAGTAGACAATAGACATACGGGCGCCCGTATTCTAAAAGCTCACTCACACTCACACTCAATGAGTGGAGGTTCAATCTGAGCTTCTCTTGAGTGTCAATGCTGTTTTTGAATAGCTGGAGGGTTAGTGTCGTACCTTACTGTGCGACTACTCACCCTCCCGCTATTCAAAAACAGCATTGACACTCAAGAAAAGCTCAGATTGAACCTCCACTCATTGAGTGTGAGTGTGAGTGAGCTTTTAGAATACGGGCGATAGTGTAAAATTGTTTGCCTTGTTGGAACTTCCAGAGTCCGTTTGTTTAATCCCTTATCTAATTCGCTTTTTGCTGTTTGTATAAATACTATTGAGCAGAAGACGCCATTTTCCTCGTTCATACAATCATACATATACCCTAAATGCAGTCGAGTGAACTTTACTGTTGGGTACACTATGACGTAATTCAATAACTGCTACACTGAATCCCTTTGCTCTCCTCTTTCCATGAATCTTCTTTTTTTCATGGGTGAATTTTTTGTTTGCCCCCCACCCATCGCCGTCGTCATGTGAACCCGACTCGTACTCAGTCCCTGAAATGAGAGATATTCTCAGTCGATAACTGGGTACGAGTCAGGTCAAGAACAATACCTGTTTTCCATTGTTTTAATAATAAAGTCATTTTAAGAACATAAATATCCTATTTTATAGTCTCGCCACGCCCACGTGCCTGGACCCCACATTTGAGAAATCGTAGATTGCAGAGGATTGTAAAGAATGGACAAATTAAAGCCTGATGCACTTTAGCAATTCACGGCGATTTTTCTCCTCCTGGCAGATGTGATTGAATGAATGAGATGCAAAAGACTGAGAAATGTTTACTTCTGAAAAGCGACTCTATAGTTTTGTGTGCGAGTTCACTCATTTGCATCCGTCAGAAACACAAAATCGCCGACAAAACATATGCAGTGCATAATGATCTGCTTTCAATTGTTTTAATAATGTAATTTTAAAAACCCGCAAATCTGCCATAGGTTTGCCACATCCTCATGACTGGACCCCCACATCTGAGATATAAAACCATGGATTGTAAGAAATGGCGGATGTGGTTTACAATAATCGATGTTTAGTCAAAGAATGTCAGAATCACTAAGTAGCCATAACTAACTTGGCCTACATAGCCACTTGAGGTTAGTTTAAATACAGCAGCCTTTGACGTAACTACGCACTAGGGTATCTCAAAAACTATTGTTATTCTTTGTGCTTAAGGAAGATAAACTAGTTAAAACTACCACAGTATCACGCTATAACTAAGACGACTTGCGAATAGCATTGTTAGTTTCAGTCACGATTCGTCAAAGTGGCAAGATATCCTAAGAACATTTTTGAAAGAAATTTTAAGGTAACTTTGGTTGAAGCTAAATTCTTGGACACGCTATAACTCTGGCGACCGTGACGCTGTTATTTCAGTCCAGTTTTCCGAATAGCATTGTCAGTTCTGAATCGAATCACGAACGCACACGATACCCTCGATAGAAACTATAAGTTGCTTTGTACAGTACTCAGAAGACTATATATTGCTCATTCTATACAAAGAAAAACGATAAGCGGTTCGACAGACGATTTGTTCGCTCCATCGCAACATGGCTACCGATTTTAGCATTAATGCGCTACTCAATTTACCATCAAAGGAAAGCAGAAATGTTCCTGAACAAAAGATAAAGGTGGAATTGCCAATTTCTGAAACTGAAAGATTTTTTCCATCTGGTGGTCAAATAGACTCAAATGGTAAGTATTATTGAGTGTTTTAGTGTGGGAATGTTTTTGCTATGCTGTTACAAGTTTCAACAAGTAATGCATATGTAAATATACGAGTATATTTGATGCAAACAACACAATTAGACGATCATTAGCAGTATCGATAATCCAATATGTCCTGAAGCATTAAACAGAGAATGGTACAAGATTTAGATCACAATCTTAAGGAATAATGATTTATTACTTTATGAATCTCACCATAAATGGTGCCGAAGCATATTAAGCTATAAGCTATAGAGTAACAAAATGGTATGGGTTTTTTATCAATAGTATTATATATATATATATATGAGGTCACTTTCATCTTTCTATGTTCTTATAGTGAATATGCATTTCTGCAATTCTTTACCGGCTGACAGTTTCAGCAAATATAAAACTAATATCAATGAATACACTATACACGATCTATTTAAACTGTATATTCCAAATCAATTTCAAATCATCTTCAACAGATATTTACCAGATGTGCCATATCTTCTAAATATATTTCTGAAGATGAACTGAAATTGATCGAATAGACAGTTTTTTTAAATAAATTGTGTATATAGTATACATGCAAAATGTTTTTCGGAATAACATTATAAAGGTTTATACATTTCTATACTCATTTCAAAGTTTGTAGACTACTCCACACTCTTTTCAAAGAGTCTAAAGATTGGCCAATCTTAGTCAAAATACAAACATCTGAAATATTTTAATGAGATCAGATATTGATAACCTCCAGAAACAATTTTTATTCTGTGAGCCACACAAAGCCGATGGAGAAAAGTACAATCTTTGACAATATACATTGGGAGAATCTATAGTCTTCACAAGTTCATATATGCACTCAGATGTATCATCAATTTTTTGTTACATTTATCAGTTCCACCCTCCCTCCTCCCACCCGTTCCAATGTGCCAGTCAGGCAACAAGACATTGGCGGCTTTTTGTGGGGCCAACTTTAGAAAACATGCCGAGGCGAGGCGGGGTGCCATAGGCGTTTCCCTAAATATTGTCAATTTCAGTATATGTGCCATAGTTTGATGTTGATGAACACCTCAGAAAGATGATGCTGAAAAATGATTTACAACTGTTGTTCGAAAAAGTTGAAGGGACAATAGAGCGGAATCAATGATCAAATTGATGACGATGATAATCACGACTTAGTTTTTTAAAGTTTTTAAAACAAAAACATAGTACACATTATTTTTCAACGATAAGGTGACATGCTAGGACAGGAATGTACAACATGTATGAACTCTATTTTTTCGATTATAGAACGAAGACGCGAGTATAGGAAAATATGCCAGTATATATATAAAATATTCACAATTTTTCAGCTATAATAAACTGCCTGCATTTCCACATTAAGAAGCGTTACACCACAGTACAAAAAGACAATTCTACGTAGTTATATGAGGAACAAAGATTTGTAAGGAATGTCTGACCAAATTAAGGCTACGTCCAGACTAATCCATCTTCATAGCGTTTTCCTTTTGTTTCAGTTAAGACCATTGTTCTCTATTTCCTTATGAACGGAGTACATTGATACGAAAACAGACTATAGTGTGAACGTAGCCTAGCTGAATAACAAGAACACTACCATTAAGTTGCAGAAAGTAATTCCCACCAAAGACATGTCAGCCAGATTTTATACTTGGTATAATGGACTACTTTTAATAATAGAAAACTTTATACTAGTAAATTCTTAACAATGTAATAATTTTAATCTTGATCTATAATAACTATCATTCCATGTAAATAAGTATCGAAAAGGCTCATTGAGGAACAAAATAAAATATGTATGTAGCTATATATGTACGTGATTATTCATGAGAAGTTATTTATTTGAATTGCCAAGTAAAAAAAAATGGCAGGTGAAATTCTATAGATATATTTCGTTTCATTTGCTTACCAAAACTCATATATACTAGATCATTTAGTTGACTAATATGTTAGTATATTTGAAATGTAAACCCAAGTTTACCGTAGTAAAATAGACAAGTTTAAAAATACTAAAAATGCATATCATGAAAACATTGATTTTTACAAGATGACTCATATGAGACATAGCGATTTTGGCAGTTCTGTGAATAAAAATGGCAGGTAGCCAAAACAATTTAGACTGGCAGGCCATATTTTTTCTCTGCTACGAGAAACACAAAGAACTAACATTTTATCTTTACCATTTCAGGTAAATGTGCCAGCCTTTCAAGAGAACCCACGCCGAGCAATCTCAGAACGAGTCATCCCAAAGCCTCACCCTCTATCGATCTAACAAGATTCCCTGCAGCAGATTTCACGACAATAGTCATACCAAAGAAGCACGCAAAACCAAGACGAAAACGCACTGCATTTTCCAACATTCAACTTCACTTTTTGGAACAGTTCTTTCAAAAGAAAGCGTATCCTTCCAGCCAAGAACGAAATTTTATTGGAAGCATCCTTAATATTGGCAGTGGACAAGTCAAAACTTGGTATCAAAATCGCAGAACGAAAATGAAGAAGAACAAAGTTTATGATTCTGGAACCGAAGCTCAGGAATCTACCGTGTCCAGCACGTTGGAAGGACGTTTGGCGGAAAATCAGCTTCGTACGATCGCTACTGGGCCTAGTACATTGGAGTCAAGTATAAAATGCTTTGATTTTGGGAACAAACAGCCTTATATAATGTCAATGGCAAGTTTCAATGGTAAAACTAGTATGCCTGAGATGCATTGCGATTGCTATAAGCCATGTTGTATTAGCGGTAATCTACTACTGCAACAGCAGAGTATGATTGGTCAACATCTGTGAATATAATTTACCTTTGACTGATTGAACATGATTTTTGGAAGAAAGATTGTATTTTGCCTGAGAACAACTATCAATCGCGCGCACATATATATATATCAATACATAGTAATGTCACCTGTATATAGCAATTGACATATATTGCATGTGAATAGTATATTACCCTATAGCCGTTTAGTATTATTGGTCATTATTCCGACATTGTACATAATATATAACTGTATCAAGAATGATTGAATACGAGTATTGTTCAACCTAAGATGTTTTCGGAGGTAGTTACAATAGATCCCTCAGTTTTTTACAACTATTGGGATTTTTGAAGACACTTATTCAACTGAATTGTTTGTGTACACATTAACATATTTTTATGGTCGTGGCTAAAGGGGATGGACCAGAGGCAGGTTATCAAGATGGCCGCCAGTTTTTAAGATCCGCCCTAAACGTAAAAGAATAAAAAACCAGCCACTTGCAACAATACTAAACCTTATTTTTCACCCTGCTCGGTTTCCTTTGTTCTTATTGGGGAATATATTCAATATTCCCCTCTAATCAATTTCCGTTTAATAATCCCCTCTAATATTCACTTGCAATGTCTTTGCAGCACAAAAAATGAGAAAAAAACCAACATAACGAAGGCAATATGGCATTAAGAGTTATTTCTATTCTGACTCATTAACGCGACCTCGCAATGTGAAAAATAACTACGTTATTTTGAGGCACCTTGGGAATATGTGTTTATTCACATATCATAATAAATCACATATCCCCTCGTTGCCTCAAAATATAACCTATACTTATCCTTACCCCACACCTACCTAACCCCCACACTAACCCTAATACTAACGCAAACTCTTATTTCAATTTTGGAACCATCTCGTAAACTACCTCTCTCGTCCATACCTTTGATACATTGCCATATTTTCATCGTCAGTCAATCTCAATAAAATGTTCGCGATGTCTCTAATTTGAGCAGGTATAATTGTTACTTATTTGTTGAAAAATTAAATTTGTAAATAAGATTAGAAATTAGATTCAACTATAATGCAGTTTACATTGTTTATATTCTAGAGCTCGAATATTCGTTTTACAAAATACACTGTAAAAAAACATACTGTAAGAAGTGCAAAGTGAACTTTGGACTAAAAACTGTTGCTGTTTTAGCCTCCTATCTATTAATGCTATGTATTAAGTACGCCCAGTCATTTTCCAGTTCAGCAGTTAAAATAATAATTAGGTGACCAATAATTACCTCGATAAAACTTCCGGAATACTGTAAGGCACCTGTTGTTGTTGGCATTATTTTTCTCTTAAGCTTATTGCTAATATTATTTTTTGCAGTAGATTTCCACATGATTAGTCTACCACTATTGCTCAATATTTATAAAGTATATTTCAAAGAATGAATTTGATTAAAAGGCGTCAGTGACATTCCTTCAAACTAGGCATAAACCTACCAAAAAAACTCGTTAATAGGAATAGGAAAAGCCAAAGGACATCACTAACATGTGTGTGGTTTATAAAAAAAATCATGTTAATTTACATAAACTTTAGCTTTGATTTTCTAGGCTTAGACACCATTGATTTTTAATATGACTTCGCCAATGAACTCATAAGATGCATGGCCGTCGTTTTTTAAGCCATTTAAAACACTCGCATGAGTCGGGGCTTTATCAGATATAAAACACTCGGCCGTCGCGAGTGTCGCCTCGTGCTCTATATCTGATAAAGCACTCCTGCCCGTGTTTTAAATAGTACTTAACTGTACTTTTAATGAATGAATATATACTGTACAAAGAATATAAATATCGTTTAAAAATGCAGACATCAGATTACAATGGATTAATAGGAAACTTAAAATAATATATTTCAAAAAAGTCATGGTACAATTTCAAATATGAAGTTAGACGGTAACGCTGATTAAGTTTTCAGTTCATAAAATAATATAGTATTATTCTTTGTATCGAAGTCAAAATATGAAATTTCGCCACACTCCTGGAAGCTTCGTGTCCGGACTGCGCAGACAAAATAAATAGAAAGAGACTGGGTTGACATTCAATAGCTCTTCAATTTCCGCCATCTTTGGCAATGGACCTAGCTCACTGGTTTTCACAATGCTTGTCAAAAATACCATCGAGTATCGGTTTCACTTTCAAATCAAATCAAATCATTGTACTTTCATTTCACTAAGTACCACAAAGAGTGCATTGTTTATGTTCATTCCACTTATATATTTGCTTAAATCCCTCAATTTCCGCCAAACTATTGACTAAACTGTTTACACAGAAGTTCATCTCTGTTCGGGCAATTCGGGATGTCCTGCTGACCTGTGGTATGTGTTAAAACCCGGAGTGACATGCACTGCACTGATCTGGAAAAAGCCTGGATTGAGTATAATGCATCCCAGTGTGTTTTTAATAAGTATCAATAGAATTGATGATCCAATAAGTATCAATAAATTGGATGATCAATAGATTTGGGGATTGTTAGATTTGCGATGCCTTGTTATATATGTTGTATGACCAATATCATGGCGACGATTTGAACATATCAAGATAAACTTTAAATAATTGTTTACTGTAAAAACTCCCAAAATAGTTTAATTAATTGATTCAGTAAACATACAGCCCTTGAGCTAAGTACTTATGAGTAAAAAAATATGGAATTTTCTCCTATCTTTATAAAAGTTTAAAAAACGACATATCCCACATGGCTATCGATTTTAATACGGTGTTGAGTTGGCGCATATAGTCTATACTAAAATATGATGGTAAAAAGTCATTGTTATGTTTTGTCCGAGTTTATGTTAATGGACCTATTCCCTAATGAACAAAATTTTGATCTCGACAAGTCTAGACAAACATTTCATCACAGCTTGAAAGAGCATCACAAAATTAGTAATATTCCGAAGTTTCGTTGCGAAATGTTCTAAAATTCGGATAATATAGCACCGCGAAGTTTGCCGTTTTTCAGTCATTTTGTATTCCGCACGGGAAATTGATACATTTTTTCAGAAAGCGGGAAATTGATACATTTTTTCAGAAATGACTGAAAAACGGCAAACTTCGCAGGGCTATATTATCCGCATTTTCAACAACATTTTGCAACGAAACTTCGGACTATTACTAATTTTGTGATGCTTTTTCAAGCTGTGATGAAATGTTTGTTTAGACTTGTCTAGATCAAACTGATTTTGTTCATCAGGGAATAGGTCCATTTGTGCACGGTGATCGCGAGTTCACTGCATTATTTTCGTATAATGAAGTAATCGTCCAATAGGGATAGCTGAAATGGTGCAACCACGATGAGTAATATTTAATGAAGTTGAAACAAAGGATTTGTGCACGGCGGGCGAGGTACAGTTCAACATCAAACAAAGGTCTTCAATTCTGTGGCTCTAGCGTTTGCCGGGTTTCCAAACCATCATATCTTGACAGCCCATGGTTGGCACTGGGCAGATAGGGTCCACTGTCAACAATCCGGTTTTAAGTCAATTTTAGCAAGTGCAATAATCACGGAGACATTACTAACTAAAGACTATTACGAACAAACATAATCACATTTTAGTTCAAGTTAACGCCACTTAGACGGAAAGCAATTGAAAGTATAATCTTGTCAAGTACTGGTTTTTACCAGCAACGCGGGAGAGGTGTGTTTAGGTAATTAAAATCTTATAAGCACTTCAGAGGGGTCAAGTTATTTCACAGTTTTAATAATAACATGAAGGAATAAACAGCTATCATAAACTCATTAGAGAAATGTCATCAGTCCTATCTTTATCATAACTTGGGACTCAAACTTAGTTTATTTACACTATTTAGACTGGATGCCAGTTCTATCAGTTAAACTCTTCCTTCACCAACACCTCACGAGAAGTCTATGTTTAATTTCCATGCTACAATCTTGGACATAACTGGTTGAGACTATTTTTCCCCTATAGAAAATTCACATATTTTTATGATAAACTCCATGTTGAATGATGTTACCCTTCTTAAATACCCGCTCCCCCAACTCAATGTTGAGCTTGTATCATGGTATATTACCAAAAGTTGTTTCGGCGTTGTTCACAACATTGAACTGAGAGGGAGGGGGAGACAAAGTTTGTTTTGTCAATGTTCAATAACTTTGTAATATTAGCTGGAATGGTCTCAAGGGTTTTGTCCAAGATTGTAGAATTGTGCTCTTGCAGAACAGCGATGATAACTGTCTGCTTGTGCTGCAATTTGTTTGCGGGATTTTAAATATACTTTTCTTTGCTTTCCTTTTTGCGCGAATTGTTTTGTCCCCCTCCACTGATGGTCTGCCCCTAAATACACATGTTTAGATAGCCCTGTTGATGCATTCCTGTCGTGAATCAAACCATTGTACAATACGCAGTAAGATTCAATCAGCAAGAATGTTTTGTTTTACATCGCCCCTGTCCAGTGGTGTGCGCAAGCTTAATATAGACTAGCATCATATTCACAGCATCATATTCACCAAAACAGAAAAAATCATGAGAGAAACTAGTTTTGCCTATTTCTTAAACAGGGAACTTAAACATTAAGTTAAACCTATTCCAAATACATTTTCAAACTATTCAAATGATGACAGTTATTGTTGTTTTTTAAGCGTTTATTAGCGAGTGGGAAACTCCAATATGGCCGCCATCTATTCAAATGGGGTTAACCGCTGGAATATTCTTGGCTTCAATTTACTAAAAGAGATGCGCTATTAACCTCCTCCGCAAGCAACTGTGTAGTTCTGCAACGTTATTAACCATAAAAGATTTATCAGGAACGTAGAAAATACAAGGAAATACTAGTTCTGAAATACGATATGATATTAATAAACACTGGAGCGTAAATTAAATATTATCCCATTACTTCCTACATGATCCACAAGCCTCCCTAAATTTACGCTCCAGTGTTTATTAATATCATATCGTATTTCAGAACTAGTATTTCCTTGTATTTTCTGCGTTCCTGATAAATCTTTTATGGTTAATAACGTTGCAGAACTACACAGTTTCCTGCAGAGGAGATTAATGCGCTATCTAGTGTATATAAGATATCTATGGAAATAATAAGTCATCAAATTAATTCACTGAGGTAAATATAAGACAAGCCTGTAAAGAAAGAATGATCTAGACGCATTTAATGCGGGTTGTTGTTGACACATCGGTGTAAATTGACTTATTGCATGTAATACAGGATGGATTAACCAAACACCAATTATAATTATTTATCCACGCATTTATTACCCTGTAATATGTGTAATAATCCCATGTTAAAGCTCTAAAGTAAAGTAGACCTCCGGTATTTAGTGTGGTTTACGGACTTAAGCCGGAGACCATGATGCACTAACGCTGTCGTCTGGTCACGCAAATTAAATGGAGATGTTTAATCGATATTCACGAGCCCTTTTCACGGAATTGCCGGAAATTCATGGTGCAAGCAAATTGAAGTAAGTTTATTTATACTAGATTTAAAAATGAAAATTAAAGCCCAGCAAATGACTTTCAGGTAAGACATAACAAAATATAAAATTTATTGGCTAACGTTTCGTTGTATTGTTCACAACATCTTCAGAGCAACTATACTGGATTGCTCAATAAGAGCGAATCTGTGCTGGGCTTTGGGTTTACAGGAGGAAACCCAAACTAAATTAACTATGTATAATGGATAATAATTACAGGATCGGTGGCACGGAGATTTGAGTTACTGTTATTTTGTATAATGGATAACTCTTTCAGTTCTTAAGGTAATTCTAATTTGAAATAGTTTGTGTACAGTTGGATTGGAATCTTGGTCAGATTGGAATCTTGTGATACACCAGTCATCACACTGGAGCGCGCGCGCGCTTCAAACGCCAAAATTTTACGGTATCAGGCAATAAAGAGTAAATGAACTTGCTGTTTTAAAACTGCAATGCATGATATTCTTTTGGCACAAGAAAGAAAATATGAAACGAAAACGTTCAACGAAAATTTTACCAAGAAAGATCGAACAAACCATGCAGAGAAGTCTATTTTCTCTACGGAAACACATGCGTGGATTTATGTAATTTGGGGAGATAGCGGGATTTGTGCATGTAAATGTGAGGAGGAAAAGCGCGATTTATGTTAATATACAGAGATTGATCGCAGTTCATGCAAATAGGAAAAGATGTATATCGCGATTTATGTTAATATGAATACTGCGACTTATATTAATGTGCGGAAACACCGTGATTTATGTTAATACGTGCGCGATTTATGTCAACATCATGTTTATACTAAATGTTTTTTAAACGCGTTAGTTTATTTGCGCAACGCAGTCTAAGCTTATTTCGCAAGATAAGCTGCGCTTTGCATGTTTGCAAATGGAAATCTCTATGATTATCTGCCCGCAATGTAAATAATTAATTTTAGCAACATTGAACTATAAATGGACCCCCGATCGCTGGCCGTTCTAATCTGCTTCAAACATGGCATGACCTGTTGTTAGCGGTACCTTTGAAACAGGTGTCATAAGCCGTTGTATTTTATAATTCAGATTATGTTGTGGACTCAAGGATTGAGGAAATCAAGGCGAAAGATCGACTTATGCGGCTCCATGGATAATAGTCAACCAGTCAAAATTGTTCCTTTTATAATACCGGAACTTTTAAACATTCTTCCCACTTTTCAATAAATCTTCTATTATTTCTCTTTTAACTTTCCTTTCCTATTGTATATATCTTCGTCATGATTCGAAATATCGTATAACAAAACTTAACAACTTACTCCTATCTTCTTTTTTCGAACTATTTTATTTTTATTTTATTTTATTTTAAGCTTTCATTGTACAAAATATATATATTACATGTACAACGAGGCAAGTTTACAACAGGTACATATACCCAACAAGGTAAACTTCCAAAAACAGTTGTTAGTTATAGACTGACGAAGATAACAGTTAGTAGGCCTATGATTCACATCAACAAAACACACTATACTATATACCTTAAGTTCCGATTCATACGTAAACTACAGGGGTCTTATAATCAAAGCCTTCTATGGTTTTTAGTAGATCCCTAGCCCTATTCTTGTAACTCTATATACTTATGTTTTATAAAATAATATGTATGTATATGAACAAGCTTTCGTTGGCAGGGATGCAATTACTACCTGAAAATATAAGGAGAATTTCGACGTCGAAATTCTCCTCGAATATTTTCAGGTAGTTGTATCCCTACCAACGAAAGCTTGTTCATTTTTTTTCTGTGTTGGTGTAATGTACTCAGGTGAATATGATGCTTGAAATGTTACTCTGAGTGGATATATACTCAGAGTAACATCACAAGCATCATATTCACCTGAGCTCGCACCTGAGTACATTACACCAACACAGAAAAAAATCATGATTACTAGATTGCATTTGATATCGAAGGAACTAGACTCAGTTCCGAAATATCACATACTCGAACCGACCTGACCGCGTAGCTCAGTTGGCAGAGCATTGGGCTAGTATTCCAAAGGTCGTAGGTTCGATTCCCACCGTGGTCAGGCATATTGTTCATTTTATTGGCACTAACTACACTGGTAAATTAGACAGTTCAAGATTTGTGTATGTATGGGCAACATTAATAAATAAATTAGTAATGAACGGAATAAAGGAATACCGAATGGTTTTCCGTGCAGGATTGCGTGATCCATGCACGAGGGATGTCGCAAGACTTTCGGAAACAGCGTAAAAATACTCGAGCCGCAGCTATTGACCAATCAAATTGCGTGTTTCACTGTAGTTATTATATAATCTATTTTCCATCTCGCTGTCACCAATGCGAGTTTCAGTCTCGCTCTGGAGTCAAGGGAATCATAGGGCTATAGTCAATGCCAAAAATCGTTGGTTTTTTGTGGACATTCAAGTTGGGCCAAATTGCACATTTACACCTGTACTCTGTAGTGTCATGCGCAATGTAATGCAATACAATACAATGCATTAAATGCAATACAATGTAGTGTCATTTATGACGCAGTTTTCCAATTTGTCGCATGCAAACGCCCCTCAAATCAGTCGCCAAAAGTGCACTGAAGGGGTTTTACCGTTTTAAATAAGTTCAAATAATATGAAATGGAAATAGATTTACAAACGTAGCCTATTGAATGCATTCAAATATATTTCGCAATTAAATAAATTGATCATTTCCATATACAAGACAATTCAACTATTATTCAATCAAGTGAGATGCCAACCGAAATCTTGATAAATGAAAATAGTCATTCCTCGCGTCTATAATACAGATCCAGTTTAGTTCTTGAGTGCACAAGCAGTCCAGGTCATAGTCTTTTCTAGATGCCGGCATTCCTGTATTTTACAGATTTAATATGTTCCTAATCTTATTCCATTTGTATCTTAAGCCTTACTTTCATATTCATTATCACATTTGAATATCGTGTAAATATTTTTCATGATAATTTCTATACACACGAGTTGCGAATGTTTTTTCGGTTAGCGCTGGATGAAAGGCAATGCAAATTGGATTAGAGAAATATAAAGTACGAAAGACCGGTAAATAAATAGTAATAAATTCACAAGTTTGCATAAACTGCGCAATCCTCTCATATTGACATAAAACGCGCTATCCCCTCATATTTACATAAATTGCGCTATAACCTCATATTTACATTACTTGCGCTATCCTTACCTATTTACATAAATCGCGCTATACGCGCATATTGACATGCAATTTAGTTTGCCAGCGTGACATGACGTTTGCTTAAACGTTCAAATGCTTTGTGTCCGGAACCGATTCATTCTTGCGCCCACGGGACATCGCATACCTCTGCACAGCGTGCCTGTTACGGAACATATCAGAGTAATCAAATTAAAGTGCTATTTCCGATCTCGCAAGTTTTGTAAACTGTAGGCGCAGACAAGAAAAATACCATTTGAATATTTCAGATAGTTTAGGACTGTTGTCACATAGGTTTGTTTTAACCGGAAACACATGAAAAACAAATCAATATATAGATGCAAATTTAAATTCAGAAATGCTACGTTTTTACAATCACAGAATTCTGAGCTCCTTTTAGCCACTTAAAAAGGCATTGAGGACAGAAAAGCAACAAGAGAGTCGGAAAATGTTAGCAACCAAGATTTGCATATTTTGCGAAATGTGCGCCACTGATCTCACTATGAATACATGTTGTTGTTTTTTACGGAAATTGAGGGGTGGTGCTAGCTATTTATTTTTATATAGCGATTAATTATTTCTATGTCGGCAATAACCTGTAATATAACTGTTTGTGCACTATTACAAATAAAGTATATCACAAATAGTGGCTATAAGTGCTACCGATTAATCAGACTCCTCAGTTTATCTTAATTAGATGCAAAAGAACAGACTAGCTTAATTATTACAGGATGCACATAACTCTTCCTAAAGCTGTTGTGTATATGCATTCGTACGAATATCGAAAACGTCTCTCCGTGTACCGAACAGATAACCTGCTTTTATTTTGCTATTATGTGTGATATTAAACTGAACATAAACGTGCTTTATGCAAATTTAAGCGCGGCTGCGTTACTGCGTCGTAGGGCGAATTCCAAATATGTAATTAACTGTCTTGATTTGAAATCCTGTAGTGCTGTAAAAATCTTTCACTAGCTTCCAGTTATCACTGTTGTGATAATGGGAGATACAATAGAAAAAGGTAACCAAATATTTAAATTCTATTATGTAAGTGAATTATAGGTAGCAACGGCCAACGGGCATATAAACTAAAAATTATTTTGTAGTGAAAATTGGGCTATAGGAAAGTTCCAGAAAGGCAAACAATAAGGGAGAGAGAAATGCAGAGATGCACTCCTAGATTTAAAATTGCTTTACGATACTGGTGTAAACCCGTGTCCTAGGAATAATTTTTATTTATTGACGCATTCCTGGATTACCGACACACCCGCTCAAAATTAAAAACATTTTTCATGCTTCATCTAACTTGATAGAAGCTGTAACAACTTGTTTTGTCACTCGATTGTGAACCTCAATTTAATTTTAGGCTGTTTATACAGCGTATAGAACTTCAGTTTAAACTATAAAAGGTCGCCGGTTTACACATTACAATACAAGTCAGTACAATTTGGCCTTGGAAGCTTAAAAATACAGTACTGATTTACAAGATTGCCGTGCGGGAGTCCGAATTAGTTGTGGATTAATTAACCAACTTTTTTTTTCAGTACTTATCCGAGTTGTTCGTGTTTTTTCAGGTACGTACTTCCTACGGCGGTTTTGCGATAAACTAGCTGAGAATGCTCTAGAATGACCAGATATTCAAAACCCACATAGTCTGTTTAAACACACTCCTGGACTTAGTTACACACACCTCCGCACAAAATCAAAAACACTTTTCATGCTTCGCAGTCACCTTCGGATATCAAAACAAGCCGGCTGTTTAGCGTGCACTCATCCTCTTCCATTTAATTTACGAACTGCAGGACTTCACCATAAATCCGTTTACAAATGTCATTCAGGGAGCGCGCAGTGTATTTTTATAATCAATATGGTTTGCGAAACCCCTTACATTCGATTACTCCAGAAACAACAACAGCGTTTTGTCGCGTTTCCTAAATCACGCGATCGGTTTAGGAGCCAAATGAGCCATTTTTAGCACAATTTGAGACATTTTGGGCATATTTCGAGCCCTCGCCCTTGTGGGAAAGTGTTTTGATTCTGTGTCGGCAATTTGAGTTAAGTTAAAAAGATCCGACTTAACCGTAGCACGCTAAGGTATCGGCTTAGGTTACCTCGCGGTTTTTAGGGTGATTCGATTATCACAGTAGGTTTAACTGGGACTGATAGTTATAGACTGACTCTGCAGTGGCTTATCTAGGATTCCGGTGTTAGTTGTTAATTCACACAAGTGTTGAGTAAGAGAGAGCGAGGATCGGGGTTTAAGTAACTGGTATAGATTGGAGAAAGTGGATCACATCCAAACTGACGCCCTGGTAAAGTCGGTCATAATTTATCAGAACACATCGGATAATATTCCTTGAAAGAGAATACTCGAATTCGAACTGATTCTATACCAGGGAATAATAAGAAGAGTCACCTGATAATCTGAATCAAACAGTTAGAGAATGTCGTTCACCATAGAAGCTTTGTTAGGGATACAGCCTAAAGTGGAACAAGAAGAAGTTCATATACGAATTCCAAAAAGTTGTTCGGAAGACGAGGAAAGCAATGAAGAAGATATTGATTTGGAAGGTAGAGTTTTGTATATTTAAATACTGACAATAGGAGTTACAGAACTGAGCTATCTGAAACTATAAGTTACAAGAACATTGAGCGTTTGGAACGAAGGCCCTTTGGACGAAGTTCTCGTTATAGTTTTTCAAGTATAAGTTGATCCTGTAATCCATCAGCTTTACTGTTTGTCGCTAGCTATACTAGAGCCCCACATTTGAGATTTTAAGTACTAAGTAACAAACGTAGAATTAGGAGAACTTGATTCACAGAGTTGGCGCGTCTCGTATTCCTTACCAGTTGATAGTCAGATGAATAAGATAGATTCAGATATATTTTAGTCTAAACAGTTTCATCTTCCATTATTATAGAGTATAAAAAAGATGCATGCATAAATAGATAACCGGTTACTTTCAAGTGGAATACATGTTAAGGCCCGTTCAAACTTCATCCAAACGATGGTGGGCTCGTTTGGAGACTATAGGCTATAGTGTTTACACTATCAAAGTTTATGTGATCACAAACAGTATAGGAATTTTGCATCGGTAAATTCTAAGATTTGAAGGATTAGTAAGAAATGTTTGAGAGAACTGAGCCAATATTTAACACTGAATCAGTTCCCTTACAAATTCTACAAACACAAAACATACCTATGCAAAATTACTACTGTGATCGCAGAAGCTTTGAGACCAGCCTTCAATGTGGTAATGTTATCGCTGACGTTGGATTGGGTTTGACTTCGTCTAAAATTTTCATCCGAAATGGACTCTTTTGAAAGTGCTTTAGCGAATCTTATATTAAAAAAGATCTATCCATATACTAGACTTTCCATATACATATAAAAGTTTGGAAAAGTATGTCGGTCAACTGTTCAGCATTATACCATGCAGTCTTGAACTGAACGAGCATGCACAGCGGTACTTGCATCAAGTCAAAATATTAATGTGTACGTATAATCTTTCTTCTTTGCTTATTGCCCTGTCAACTTATGCATTGATGTTGAATTAATTTTAACACGGACTGTTAAATGCCACAGTTAGCTAGGATTTGTCGTTTTGTTTGAACGATAAATTTCTGAACAACATCAATGACATTTAATTCTTGGCGGTTCTTCTCATGGACACCGGTATATAAAGGAACCAGTTCCCAAGTAATATATCTCTTCATTTTATAAGAATCTCGTTTATACTTGATAAAAATATTGAGACTGAAATTAGCAAAATTTGAAGAATATTATACCAAGAATATAGCTAAGGCAGAGATATTTGGGAAAATATTAAAATGGAATCATAAAGTACATCAATACTGCACAACACGAACGGCCGTATTGTATCGGATAAACAAACGGCATGAGAGCATTCGTATTCTTCAACAATTTAAAATGAACGAATGATATGTGGTAACTGAACTTAAAGTTTATGTAAATCAGCACGATTTTGTATCAGATATACAAACTCCTTCACGCGCTCATGATTTCTTTCAGTGTTTTCTTCATGAATTATTATTTCATAATTATATGAGCCTACCGTAACGCCATGATGAATTGGTGAGACGTTCAAGATTCCTATGTTTCTGAAACTGTGTGATCTAAGCCGGAATATACGTGCGAATATTCTAAGCCTAAATTTGTCAGAAAAATAGCGGGAACATCCAGTATGCGTACGCGATTTCATATTCTTATAAAACGAAAAGATTGTAGTACGTTTTTGACGGTTTGAAGCTTATATATTTCTTTAGTTTGAAAAACAACATTTATGAAGGCTGCTTTCCGAAACGGAAAAGTTGAAATATCTTTAAATGTTACTTATGAAATAACTGAATGAATAAAAAGGAAGGCATGTAGTTTTGTGAATGATTCAATGTGCATTTGTTATAATTCATACTAATGTTGAATTGAAAAAGATTTAAAATTTTCCCTGCGTATAAAAACGCGTGACTGGAACCTTCATTCATTCGGCCGATGGCTGTTCCGTCGTTCTTTAATTAAAGCCTAGTTTACACTGTCGAAGTTTCTGTGATCAAAGTAGGAATTTTGAATGGGTAAATTCTAAGTTTTTAAGGATTTGTAAGAAATGTTTGGGGGAACTGACTCGGTGTTTAACAATGAGCCAATTCCCTCAAACCATTCTTACAAATCCTTCAAAACTTATTCGAATTCCCACTGTGATCACAGAAATTTTGATAGTGTAAAACCAGTCTTAAACTGTTTATTGACTTGGATGCGGACATACCTGATATGGTTGCATGGTAGTTGACTTTGATTATTGGTATCACGAATTAGTCTTGTCTGTTGAACGTACAATAACTTTGCAATATTGAGCGCGAGGAATGGTCTCAAACGGTTGTGTCCAAGATTTTAGCTTCCCCTAGCTGAAGACGGTTTGAACATGCCCTTTCTTTGGTTCACTTTGTAACTGTAAGACCTACCCCTACCTCAAATATAGACAAAGGTTTCCAAACGAAAGATACCAGCAGGGGTTCACTTGCCAAAAGGAGGCGATGAATTAAATAGCCTGTATTTCTTTAAAACGTACAGACCATGTCCCCATGCGGAAACATTGCAAGGTAAAGCGTTAAATAATCTGGCTTTTCGATACTTTACAGCATATGGAATCTCAAAATTAACATCAGACAATAGCTAAATTCGTGAATGCACCGCACAACAACTCAAAATAACACTAAACAAGAATAGCCTGAAGGCGGAATATTTTAAGCTTTTCCGTTTTGTCTTTTATTAAACAATGGTACGAAATTGACAACAAATTAATAAGGTGAGAAAAATTCTGATGAGAAGAATTATTATTCCTATAAATATTAAATGAGTCAGTGAAGAACAGTAGGATTTGTAAATCATTACAACCAAATTCTAAATCCCAATGTTCACGAGGCTTTTGCAATGAAAACTGTTACTGAAAAGTGAAATGAAAAGTGAAATGAAAAGTATTAGTCACGGTGTGTGAAGCTCAAGACATATCTAGTTTTATTTGGATTCAATATTCTTCATTTGGTATTAAATATGGTTCAAAATGTCTTTTGTTTATATCTGCTCTATACACTATCAAAGTTTCTGTGATCACAGTAGGAATTTTGCGGAGGTAAATTCTACGTTTTGAAAGACATGTAACTCTGTAAGAAATGTTTGAGGAAACTGAATCGGGGTTTAATACAGACTCAAACAATTCTCGCAAATCCTTTAAAAACCTATGTAAAATTCCTACTGTGATCACAGGAACTCTGATAGTGTTTTACCAACCTTAAGTTTGAGTGACATAAAACTGACTTGCCAACTGAAAATATTAATAAGGTCACGTAATTTTGAACATGGGTGTAAACAGATATTTTCCATCCATGCAAGTTTCCCAATATCAAAATAACGTACCTCCTGGTCGATTTCCTAATCCAATAAATCTTAATTAATCGAATCCACATTTTTCTCATATGTAATCTCTTAATGTATATTTTTTTTAAATAATGTCTAGTAAATTTATCGTTTCCACAAATAATATGTTATTGTATACTTTTTAGATAAGATTTCTAAATTTACTTTTCCTAGAAATAAGTGACAGTGTTATCCAATGAATATCATTATCGTTTCCACAAATAATATCTTATTGTATACTTTTTAGATATCATTTCTAAATTTACTTTTCCTAGAAATAAGTGACAGTGTTATCCAATGAATATCATTGTCGTTTCCACAAATAATATCTTATTGTATATTTTCTAGATATGAGTTCTAAATTTACTTTTCCTAGAAATAAGTGACAGTGTTATCCAATGAATATCATTATCGTTTCCACAAATAATATCTTATTGTATACTTTTTAGATATGATTTCTAAATTTACTTTTCACCTAGAAATAAGTGACAGCGTTATCCAATGAATATCAATCCACATTTTGTCTTAAGTTTATCATTTCTACGAAAGAGTGCAGTAGTTCTTAATGCACACATTCTGTCCAAACTTATCTTTCTAGAAATAACGTCTTAACGTGTCTTTCCTAGAAATAAGTGACGAGGAAGATGAAGCTCAAAACACCGGAACAGAGAGTTCCAAGAATCAAACAGCAACAATACATACCATCCTATCTCGACGCGGTCAAAAGCTTCGCCGTCGACGGACAGTATTCTCTAGCATGCAACTACATTATCTGGAACAGAAATTTCTCAGTAACCATTACCTTACCATCCCCGAGAGAGACGCGCTTGCCCAATCACTCAATCTCAACAGCAGACAAGTTAAAACATGGTTCCAGAACCGCAGAACAAAATGGAAAAGAGATGGCTTGGGTGACCTGGTCCAACCTATGACGTCATTACCAAGTATGACCTCAATACCAAACATGGCGTCATTACCAAATATGGTGTCATTACCACATATGACGTCATTATCATCTATGACGTCACTATCACCTATGACATCATTGCCAATTACGTCATTACCATCTATAACGTCATTCCCTTCTATGACGTCATTGCCTCATATGACATCATTACATGGACAAGTACTGCCATTATCCCCGACAGGATACAGGTTTCCGATGTTTGGACTGCCATTATCAAGTCATGAGATGAACTTCTCCAACTGTCATAGCATATTAAGACCAACTCGATATACCTAATAACTTACTGTGTGCTGTACATACTGAAGACATAATGAAGAATATACTGTATAAATAAAGTTAGTTAATTTTATTCACACTGGATAGCAGTTTATCAGTTCTAAACTGATACAATCCTTCCAATTAAATGAAACGAATAACGCATGCAATCGTAGAAATAGAGAAACCGATTTAGCACTTCCCAAGCAGAAGAAAGATTTCGCTCTAACTATAATGGTGCTTTGGAATAACGCTGCACTTTGGAATAAAGTACCATAGGAGGTAAAAATTACCCAATCCGTAAGTACCTTTAAATTAAACAAAGAATGTTTTGAAACCGGCTCATCAATTTTCAACCATGAATCTGTATATGATATGTATTTTCATAGTGTTCTCTTGCTTCTACTTTCATTATTTCTTATTTTAATCATCTTCCAGTTATTATGCAACATACTAGCTCACTGTATATGTTGTTTATGTACGTATTTGTCCGATCACGCCCCTCGTGGGAACCAGTTTTAGTAGCGGTTGAAGTTGGCGTGTTAAAAATAAAGTTTGTAGATCTTTGTAGGTATGGACCAACAACGACCATCCTTTACGTAATATTTCAAGTCCGACTAGGACTAAAAAATTAAAAATGCGAGGACTTGAAATCTACAATCAGTTACAAATGTGTTGGGACAGATGCAGCAAAACCCTTTAATTTTAACTCGATACAGTTCCGTAGTATAAATACCTTGTTGCGTAAAAATTTCAATTTATAAATTGCATTACTCCATCTATTAATTTTAAGCATTCCCAAGTATAAATCAAGTATTTGGTAGAAAAAATTTGCAATATTCTTGAACATAATATTGTTTCCATAGTAACAGTAGCCTCGCCAAATATGGTATTTTTTGCTATTTTAAGCAGGTTTTTATTCTTTATTTTCCGTATATTGCCGGTGACCCCCAATTTTTAACTGCTGTATAGCTTTCACTTATAATAAGGAATCTTATCCCTGAAAATAAAAAAATTCTGTAGATTAGAATA
>CACRXK020001597.1:0-16233 GCA_902702795.2 Paramuricea clavata
TGTAGAACAAATGCCCCCTCAAATAATTAAATTTCTACGACTTTCGGTACAAGCTGCGAAGTGCAATATAGCGAGGTGTCGAAATGTGAAGATGTTACACTGTGCAATAAATAACATACGTAAGTCGTAAGTGATAATGCAAACACAGCCATCACGAATACTCTTGTTAAATTTAATTTTAACATCGCCAAGGTCAAGTGCTCGGCAAGGGTATAGCTCTCTGCCTTTTGGCTTTGAGCGTTTTAATTCATCATCGAATAACGCTTTTGAAATGAATCGAATAGGTGCCTTTCAGCCTCCTGCTATGAATTAATAAAGTTTAGTATTCACAGCATGAGTACGAACATAATTCGCCTAAAGACATCCTGTCGACGAGTGATGCCGACGTTCCATACACGACGAATGTTGAATGACATTTAATAAGTTTTTTGTCTAAATTGGGCTAAAAGTCTCAAACGGTATATAAAGCAGTATTTCCTTAAGCTTTGTTCGTATGTATATATATGGTTGTTTTGTAAATATTACACCTAAAGGTCAAGTTCTGAAATCTGCAGCATTCTTTTTGCAACTTTACAAATATTCTCGAACAACAAAGCCAATCAGATAAGCCTGATTGACCAATCAGAAGGCCGTAAACCAAAACATTGATCACGTGATAGGTGTCAATTTCATAACACATGACATGGCATCGGTAACATAACAAAAGAGATTACATTCTAGCAAAGCAGTAGAGATCGGAAAGAGCTTTATAAACTTGGAATATTGATGGCCATCACAATAGGATGAGTACATATTGTTTCCCTTCGTCACATACAAGCGAAATTCACTTGCCTTCTGCGCTTGAAATATGTATATCTCGACGATATTCACCGCCATAATTTTGTGTCTTGTATACGTTTCGACTCACAAGGGAGCCTTATGTACATATACAAACACATGGGCTATCGAGACGGACAGCGAGGAAAGCGCGAAGCGGATAGCAAAGAAGTATGCTTTCGACTACGCTGGGAAGATTGGCGCTTTGGATGGCTACTTTCTACTCGTTAAAAAATCAGTACCTCGACGGCGCCGAAGAAGCGCATTATATGAGGCGCGTATATTAGATACGGACCCGTCAGTAAAATGGAGCCAGCAGCAAAAGGTATTGAAGAGAGTGAAAAGACGCTTCAAAGATCTCATGTATAAAGATCAGTGGTATTTGGAGAACAATTGTAAGTTTAACCGTCTTTTGTAAAGCACAAAAAGCCCGACTCACGTTCGAATGTCAAGCAAGAATTTCCAAACATCTTTTGTTGCGAATGTTTGTTTACTATTTATAAAACATACCTTTTTAATATATAAAGCTGTAAACCGGCTCTAAAATGACCAGTCTAGGACGAAATGTTAAAAACTGGGAGTTTGGGATATAGCATTTGGTTTACCAATCAGCAATAACGCCTAAGATTTGTCGATAAGGATTTGTATGGCTTCACTAGTTCGGCTTTCATTGACAGCTGGTCTTCAATACTTCTGTCTATAAAGCGTTAACTCTGAACTGGAGATCAACGCTTCCCTACCGATTTTGTGTTTGTTATTAAAATAATAATTGTAATATTGGAAAAGTTGGGTTGCATTTGTCACATTGCACTGATTTAATAATGCTGTTTTAGGTTTACAGTCTTCAGAATGTTTCAAGAATTTATTATATGCGGCTGTCAATTTTGTCTAGCCTTCTTCAACGTTATATTTGACACTAAGGACTCGAGTTTGTTTTAGTAACGCATGGGTTTAACTTTATATCCACTCGAAAAGTTTAATATGAATCGAATGATTTTTACAAATGTTTCGTCAAATTTGTCATACAGGGTTAAGCGGATTAATACTTGAAGCACTTCATTTGTAATACGGAATTCCGTTGAAAAGTACAGTTCACGAAAAGCCCATTTAATCTTGAATTATTAGATTTACTAAATAAACCTTTTTTTAAAGTCGAAGAGCTTAAAGTTCGTACACGCGCGCGTTATTTTAGTGCCTGAAATTCGTTGTGAATTCCAATCGATAATTATTAACGCAAAAAAATTGTATTGCTTTGCGGCCCGTGATTGATGTATTGAATATTGTCTCAAGTAGACTGTTTGATCTGTGCTTTAAAGCGTACAATGGCTGCGGAAACAGACTATAAAGTGTTCAGGAAAGTCGGTGACTCTTTTCTGTATGTTTCTATACTCATTTCGCACGCGAATATCGAGTTGTGAGTTAGTTTATAGACCGCGCCGGAAAACGTTAATTCGTTGTTTTTATAGCCAACTTATCACTTTTATAATAATGGCTTGGCTTGCATGCATGGAGTATAAAACACACAAAAGGCTGTCACGACACATACTGGGCTTGTGTCTTTTGAACAAAAGTAAAAGAATTTTACACAATACTGTCAAAGGTGTCAGTTTTTACTGATAAATATTTCACTTTGATTCTTGAGGCATCGCCGTATGCTTTCAATTATTTCGAATACTTTTGCTTCGATAATTTGACCTCTAATCAGGCCAGAAAATTCAAAATGAATAATTGTGTGCCCTGAACGTTTGAAAGATAGCTCAAGCGATATTCAGCTTTATATTTTCGGTTAAAAGCTTGATTTGCGTACTAATATAGATATACTGTTTCAAAAAGGCATAAACTAAAAGATTATTTCACTAAAATTACTTTGATTCTATACGTATTTATACATTGATACATGCGTTGTTTTTGCGTTCAGAAATATTCACATGTTATTAATTGCGACAATATATATTACACATACCAGAAAACATCGCAGAAAAAACGCGATAATATCATGATTATTTTGCCGTGCAAACATGATTGATAATCGTTCTGCTTTTATTTTACTACTTTCTACTGTTTTCTTCGCGTATTAAACTGAAACGAACGTTTAAATAGGTCTACCTGACATGAAATGGCATTTAAACTTCACATAATTTTGCGTGCTGCAAATGTTTTGACCAATACAAAATGTCTTCTACAAATTTGTTCATATTGCATTGATTAAAATTCATAATGGAAAAATGCCCACGCTCATTTTGCTGTGGTCTCACCACGTAATAGCAAAGCCCTAAGGTCATATTTTAGAAAGATACACCCCTCATTCACAGTTTAAGATAAATTTTTCAGTCAATTTGTTCTCAGTGGAGGCAAGGCAGAGGTCTTGAAATACACGTTCTCTGTGGCTTGATTTGTGGTAGATTTTTGCACACGATCGCGCGCTCTCAAGCAAGGCCCGGAGACGAGGTTGAGGGTTTTGAACACACGTTCTTTGTGGCACCTGCCTTCGATTAAGCTTCAAACTGTTGGCTTGGTTCTCAGTGTTGACAAAGGTCTTAAAATGCACGTTCTTTGTGGTAGATTCTCACTAGTCTAAACTTCAAACTGTTGGTTCTCAGTGTAGGTAGTGGTCTTGAAATACAAGTCCTTTGTGATAGATTCTCACTCGTCTAAACTTCAAACTGTTGGTTCTCAGTGTAGGTAGTGGTCTTGAAATACAAGTCCTTTGTGGTAGATTCTCACTCGTCTAAACGTCAAACTGTTGGTTCTCAGTGTAGGTAGTGGTCTTGAAATACACGTCCTTTGTGACAGATTTTCAACAAAGATGTACAGTAAACGTCTTTTAAAAATACAATCTTACGTTAAGAATCATTTCATTAAAACTCTTTATAAAGTTAGCAACAATGATGGCTCATATACAAGGACTAAAGCTATGATTACTATGATTAGATTTTGAACCACAAAATTGCAGTATATAACTTGCTTTGTAGACATGTTATGACATGCTCAAAATGTGTTAAATCAGCCTGTTAAGCTCGTTAAAAACTTTTTTACAATACTCTAAATGGCAGTGTTTGTTAGCACATCCATAAGCCCCATAACCTCGTCATCCGTTTAGGATTAAGAAAGAGTCACCTGCCTGTTTGAAGAGATTTTACGAAAGACTAGTTGAAAACAAATAATTTGAAGTTTGGAATAGCATGAATCTATCACAAAGTCAAAGGACGAATATTTCAAGACCTTTAAGCCCGGATCAAACAAGAATGTTGGTAGTCACGCGACCTTAGTTCTTTAAATGCTTTCCCAACGGCCAACACTATCTCATGGGGCTTCACCATGCAAAGACTATAGTTGAAGCTTAACAGTTTAAAGTTTGGAATACTGTAGATGTAGTACAAGTTTCTGGCTTAACTCAACTGGCAGAGAGCATGTATAAGACTTTTAATGAAATGATTTTTAGCTTAACATTGTGTTTTTACAGTAAAAGACGTTTGCATCTTTGTTGAGAGCAAATTTCATAGTGGAAAAATTCCCAACCCACAAAAGTAAAAGATGTTTGCATCTTTGTTCAAAGCAAATTTCACAGTGGAAAAATTCCTAATCTATAAAGGCTGATTAAAAGGCAATGTTGTAAAATGAGGAAAATATAGCCCTGTGGCTGTGAAGTTCGCAAATTTTGTATAGATTTGAATTACACGCGGTAAAAATAACCACTTTCGGTTCAAAAATGGTATTTTTCACGGGCGTAATACAAATCTATACAAAATTTGCGAACTTCACAGGGGCTATATTTTCCTCATTTTACAACATTTCGCAACCAAACTTTGCAATGTTACTAATTTTAACCTCATGCTCTTTCTAGCTGTGCCTGTGGTGATGGATTTTGTTCTTCTTGCCTAGATCAAAATTTAGTCTATACTATAGGCATAGCTGGTAAAGTAAAAAAATCTTGGGATCCGGTACCCTGAAGAATATTTGCCTTAGCAACAAGATTGTGGAACATTTTGAATTTTTCACGCGTATACTTTAAGGGAAGAAATTTTGAGGAATCATTTTTAGTTATCTGCCATTTGAGTCTATTTTGTCTTTGAGACTATTTTGAGACTGCGAAGTGTTCTTCATATCCTGTTAATAGAATTTGAAGATTGTTTTGTTTCGTAAGCGATTTTACAACCAATATAGTTGAGGAACATTTGAAATAGGCGAATTCAGGATCCAAGGAACATCAATGAACACTTTTTCCGATACAGGTTTGATGACGAGAATGGCTAGTCTATTCAGAGTGATTATGCGTCGGTATGGGAAGCAACCAGCGCATTGCGTGCGTTTATTTGCTTTCAACGTCAAGATATGGCGATCACACTGACGTTGGAAAATTCTTTTGCATTTTAAATGTGTATTTTTTTGTCTGAAGCGTGCCGCGGTCGTCGCCCTGTCGTCCAGCTTGCGTCAGAAAGACAAAAACTTAAGTAGCAGGGCGGACAATAAACTTCAAAAAGCGCACACCCAAGTGCAGAACAATATACTTATTTTGAATATATTTGGTTTTAAGTAGTTTATATTTGTGTCGCTTGCTTTGTCTGTCTGGCGACATGTTTAATATTTTTTTCCACTCTAGATAATGTAATTGCCAAACAAATAGTGATCTTCTTTGGACGTTTTTCCAAATTACCGGATACAATCGCCGTTATTTTTTGTTCATGTTAATCAGTAACACACCAGAACTCTTCAATTATTTCCCCGCATTAATTCCAACGACCGTCCCATCATTGACAAGCGAAATCGTCTTCCATCAAATAAACAAAGTACAAAAGTCCTGTCAGCCTCGTTAGTGATATGATCGACACGAACCGAAATAATTTTGGCAGACGAACAATTTTATTTTTGGCAATTTTATTTTTTATATGTCCGTTCGTTTAAAAGGTAATCATGACCCCAGCTAACTTTTCAACACGAAACAGGGTTTATTTTAATGTGCAGTTCTAAACCCATTTGTGCAGTTCTTAAAACACAAATGTGCAGTCACCAAACTAGGAAAAATAGCCTTAATTGAAACAGTCCTCTCATTTACGCGTTACCCTTGTGAATGCTCCAGAAAATTCCAGAAATGCTGTCATTATTTGAGCATAAAAAATATAAAAGTTTTCTGGGGGAGGACTCCAGACCCTCCTATTTTCCTCACAAATCACTGACGTGCTGGGGTAATGGAAAAGTAGCTAAAATTGGGGCGAGTGAAGCTCCCCAAAAGAGATTAGAGTGGGAGAACCAAATATTCTTTCCTGCTCAAGTGCCAATTTAAGGTTGTTATATATTGAGTATCCATGATTCTCAGTTCTTGGGTAAAACAAATCTTTTCCAGAACTTAAGAGCCTCTAGATTCAAATTGTTTTGGGGAACACCCCCTAGCTCCCGCATCCAAAATCGAGTTTGCCTGGCCTTTCTCCAATTCACCCACTCAACCACACCATTATTCTGTCACCTAATATATGCAGGTAAAATCATTTCAGACCCCGTTGCCTTCGTAACATCCCTATATGTGCAGTTATAATTTTTTCTTAAAATAAACCCTGACACGAAAAAGTACACAAGGCTTATTTCTGACAAGGAAAGCTTGTACATCTATACTGGACTTAAATTAAACGCAGACTCTCTTCGACAAATGGGGAAAACTTGTCAATTTAAATCGCACACACATGAGCAAATGACAGTCAGCAATTATTCCGAGTATCATCTTCTGAGTGTAGTTTGTGGTGTTACTCCGAGTGTGCATCCACACCGGTGAAAGAGCTGGAACGTTTGCTTGGCCACGGTGGGAATCGAACGCGCGACCTTTGGAATACTAGTCCAATGCTCTACCAACTGAGCTACGTGGTCAAGTCGGTTCGAGTTGGTGATATTTCGGAACTGAGTCTAGTTCCTTCGATATCAATGTATTCTAAGATATGATATTTTTGTGTATGTGTTGGTGTTATGTACTCAGGTAAATATGATGTTTGTGGTGTTACTCTGAGTGTGCATCCACACCACGCAAGCTCAGTTGATAGAACGTTGGACTATAGTATCCCAAAGGTCGCGGATTCGATTCCCACCGTGGCCAAGCAAACTTTTCAGCTTGCCCGGTGTGGATGTACACTCAGAGTAACATCACAAACATCATATTCACCTGAGTACACACCACCCAACACATGCAAAAAGTACAAAGGCAATTGTTCGATAGAGCCAATAAAACTCGCTATTGTCAAAAAGAAACATGTCAAGAAACAAATTGCTGTAAACTATATAATTATATAAGTGCCTGTTGCATGAAGCTGGATTAGCGTAACCCAGGGTTAAAATGTAACCCGTTGTTTTGATTTGGGTCCATTGGCTTTGGAACTTTCGTTAACCTAGGTCCTAGGATTAAGATAACCGGATTTCAAACAAAGGTTGACAGGATATACGACCCTAACTTATCCACCCTGCTTCTTTTCAGCAACAAAAGGCCATGATATTAACGTAGTTCCCGTATGGAAGCAAGGGATAACAGGTAAAGGTGTCGTTGTGACTATTCTCGATGATGGCATCGAGTACACACATCCTGATCTGAGGAAAAATTACGACAAGAAAGCAAGTTTTGATTATAATGATCACGACAATGACCCAGCGCCAAGATTCACCAGACAAGATGTCAATAAACATGGCACAAGGTAAAATAGCTGTTTGGGATTAAACTAACTTTATTTATACTGGATAGTTCTATCAGTTCTAAAATGTTCTTCCTAGAGGTACAGTAAGGATCATCTCTTATTGATCCAGTGTTGGTACAGGAGGAAACCTAAACTAACTTTATTTATACTGGATAGTTCTATCAGTTCTAAAATGTTCTTCCTAGAGGTCCAATAAGGATCATCTCTTATTGATCCAGTGTTACTACAGGAGGAAACCTAAACTAAACTAACTTTATTTATACTGGATAGCTCTATCAGTTCTAAACTGTTTGTTCCTAGAGGTCCAGTAAGGATATTTCTTATTAATCCAGTGTTACTACAGGAGGAAACCTAAACTGAACTAACTTTATTTATACTGGATAGCTCTATCAGTTCTAAACTGTTCTTCCTAGAGCTCCAGTAAGGATCATCTCTTATTGATCCAGTGTTATTACAGGAGGAACCTAAACTAAACTAACTTTATTTATACTGGATATAGTTCTATCAGGTCTAAAATGTTCTTCCTGGAAGTCCAGTAAGGATCATCTCTTATTGATCCGGTGAACCTACATGTACAGGAGGAAACCTAAACTGAACTAACTTTATCTATATTGGATAGTTCTATCAGTTCTAAACTGTTCTTCCTAGAGATCCAGTAAGAATCATCTCTTCTTGATCCAGTGTTACCACAGGAGGAAAACTAAACTAAACTAACTTTATTTATACTGGATAGCTCTATCAGTTCTAAACCGTTCTTCCTAGAGGTCCAGTAAGGATCATCTCCTATTGATCCAGTGTTACTACAGGAAGAAACCTAAACTAAACTAACTTTATTTATACTGGATAGCTCTATCAGTTCTAAACTATTCTTCCTAGAGGTCATATGCATTAATCAATGTATTATCGACCACCTCCAAATTTCAAGGTGTCTCTTATTTTTCGCATTTCCAGGTGTGCAGGCGAAGTAGCGTCCGCAGCCAATAATGGAGTATGTGGTGTTGGGGTGGCGTATAACGCCAACATCGGTGGCATACGCATGTTGGATGGTGACGTCACTGATGCGGTGGAAGGCGGTTCTCTGAGTCACGCCTCGGACTATATCGATATATACAGCAGCAGCTGGGGGCCTGAGGACAAGGGAGTGAAGGTTGATGGGCCGGGAAGGTTGGCGAAAGAGGCACTGAAGAATGGTAGGTTCCCAAGAATGTGTGATTAGTGCTGTGCGCCGGAGTTTGTTGACGAAAACTATTTTCCTAATCTGTTAAAATTCCTCGTTGCTTTTACATAATTCTTGTATTTTCAAATACTATATTGCATATGTCTTCTTTTTAAACTTATTTCCCCCAATTTTTGCCCGACATGTTTATAATTTGCCCGACTTCAGTTTGACTGGGGGGGGGGGGGCAGCCGCCCTGCCCCTGCCCATCCCCGTATGTAAGATGCCAATTGTAACGAAAACTGCACAGTGTGAAAGAAGCAGTTTTAAATGAAACCTGAAGGTTGCAAGGAACTAGAATCAGAGGGTATAGATTGGGGGGGGGGGGATCTGAAAATCAGGAAACGGTAAAAAGTTTGGTATTTTAACGGCAAAAATTTTGGTATTTTAACGGTAAATCTTTGAATCTGCTGAAAAGTGTTCTGAAACGATAAACAGTATTTTTTCCTCACGCTCAATAGCTTGTATAGGTTTTAAATAATCACAAAAACAAATTAGGACTGGGCCCTAGAAATGACAAATCGAGAAAAAAAATTCTGTTTTTTTTTCCCTATATATCGAGCCACCGTAGAAAGAAAACTGATCTTAACTTTTATCAATTCTCGTTTCATCAAGTCATGAGAAGTAAAAGTTAAAGAAACTCCCATCCCATGTAAATTAAATTGTTCAAGCGTCATTTTTTGTGTGTCATTCTGTATATAGACAGTATAATCTCTATATTGGACCATTTTCTGATTCGGAACACAATATAGGATAAGATATTGATTATTGAATACATCTTCAAAACAATTTTTATCGGCAGACACCGTGTCTCATGATAAAAGTTTAATATCCTTTCGATATTTGTGCTATGTATTAATTTTATCCTGTTGCAAGATCTTTGGTGGGGAAATATGTCTAAATATACAAGAAAACACTTAGCTTCATGACATGCCAAAGTTGAAAGGATAATTGCCATGCGGTTAGATACGATCCACACACGAAGAGAGATTATGTTTATGGTTTTGTTCTGTGTCCCACGACTTATAAAACTTATAAGACTTTTAAAACTGGGATTGTCATGATAGATTTGACGCGCCAGCGCCTTCACACGAGTGATAAATAAGATCTTCAAACAATGTTCATGCAAAATTTTGAACTTTGATGAAAACTAGGCTACTCTATATATAGACCGATAGAAATAGTTGTCAGTTTTGCAAAGTATAATTAGAATACCATTTATTCTCATTGTGAAATTAAATGTTAAAAATACCGGAGTTTATGCTAGATTTTGCAAACTAATTTGCATGAATTGTTAAATGTTTTCAATCTTTAAAAACCCTTGCACTCTGTTGTAAAATTGTTTACCGTGGCAATGTATAAAATATAAAACAATGCCAAATTGTGGTAGCTATAATCATCGAATCGGAGATAAAACTAACGGCTTTATTTACACTGGATATTTTTATCATTTCGAAACTTTCCTCTATATAGAGATTGTCAACGTTAGCCCTTGGAAGAAGTACATACGTAAAAACGCATAAGTTGTAACAAACCTTCAGCAGACTTGTAGCAAATGCTGTTCCAACAACTTGTCAAAAGGATGTGTTCGCACTGCTTGTTCCCAGCTTGCTGACAAGTTGTCAACGGCTTTGTTGACGACTTGCTACAAGGTTGTTGAGCTCAACAGACTCGTTACAAGTTGTTCCAACAACTTGTCATCGTCCTGAAATTCAACAATTTGTCAACTAGTGACAACCTTGTAGCAACTTGATAGAATGACAGCATTGTTACAACTTGTTGACGAGCTTGCTACAAGCCTGTTGCGAACACATCTTGTTGACAAGTTGTGAGATTTTTACTCGGAGAAAACCTAGAACATTCTTCTCAAAGTAGCTGAGATTACAATCAATAGTCAGGCTATCAACCAATTGACCATTTGCGTAATAGACTAAATTTTGAACTAAACAAGTCTAGACAAAAATTTCATCACAGCTTGAAGGAGCATCACAGAATTAGTAATATTCCAAAGTTTCGTTGCAAAATGTTGTAAAATGCGGAAAATATAGCCTTGCGAAATTTGCAATTTTCAGTCATTTTAGATTACAAACCGGAAATTGACAGCCCCAAACCCTTCGAGGCTGTCAATTTCCGGTTTGTAATCTAAAATGACTGAAAATTGCAAATTTCGCAAGGCTATATTTTCCGCATTTTGCAACATTTTACAACGAAACTTTGGAATATTACTAATTTTGTAATGCTCTTTCAAGCTGTAATGAAATTTTTGTTGAGATCAAAATTTAGTCTATTACGCAAATGGTCAATTCCTATAGGAATTCCTATTAGATTTTGGCCCAAATTCCTGTCTGATGCAATACAATTACGAAATTTACTGACGGACGGAATTTACTGTAAGAATTGCCATAGCAAACTTATTCCTAATAGATGTTGGCCCAAATTCCTATAGATCCAATAAGATTCCTCTTCGTATAGGATTACGAAACTTCCTTAGCAGTTCCGGAAAGAATTCCTAAAGGAAATTAAATGTTGGCCCACATTTATTTATTTAGCTTAAAAAAGCTTATAAAATAAAGAAGATTAGGAAAAAGATTGCCATTTAGATTAGGAAAAAGTAAAATAGAACTAATTGCAGCAAGTCAATGGTTGAATGAAACTTCTAATGAAGAATGTTCGCACTGCTTGTCCCAAGTTGTCAACAAGTTTGGAACAAGCTGTTAACAACTTGTAACAAGGTTGTTGATATTATCAGACTTGTTGCAAGGTTGTTCCAACAAGTCCGATACAGTCATGATATGAGAATATTGTTACAACCTTGTGTCGTCATCCTTGTAACATACTTGTTATATCATGACTGTATCAGACTTGTTAGAACAACCTTGTAACATTCTTGTTATATCATGACTGTATCAGACTTATTAGAACAACCTTGTAACAAGTCTGATAATGTCATCAAGCTTGTTACAAGTTGTTAACAGCTTGTTCCAAACTTGTTACAACAACTGGGAACAAGCAGTGCGAACACAACTTGTCAACAGCTTGTGAACAGATTTGCAACAACTTGTTTTCAGACCTGTAACAAGTTGTGCGTTTTTACGTGTGTAACAGGATTAGGGGATTTTCTTTTGGAATTCCTGTAAGAATGCCTATAGGAAAGTTATTCGTATTAGTTTTTGGCCCAAATTCCTATAGGATGTTTTCGTAATTAAGGAAATGTACATATAACTAACTCAGATTTGATGTTTGTGATGTTACTCTGAGTGTGCATCCACACCGGGCAAGCTGAAGAGTTAGCTTGGCCACGGTGGGAATCGACCCGCGACATTTGGGATACTAGTCCAATGCTCTGCCAGCTGAGCTACACTGATATCGAAGGAACTAGACTCAGTTCTGAAATATCGTCAACACGAACCGACTTGATCACGTAGCTCAGTTGGCAGAGCATTGGACTAGTATCCCAAATTTTTTAGCGGGTTCGATTCCCACCGTGGCCAAGCTAACTTTTCAGCTTGCCCGGTGTGAATGCACACTCAGAGTAACATCACAAATACATCATATTCACCTGAGTACACAACACCAACACACACAAAATAATAACTCAGATTTATTCATATTAGTATAGGTAATAGCATGGTTTCGAGTGCAATTTGGATATAACATGCACGAGTGAGTTTTTCAAAGACCTTGAGGTCTTTGAAAAACTCACGAGTGCATGTTTATCCAAATTTCACGAGAAACCATGCTATTACTTATTAATAATTTACATAAAAATGTTCGAGACAATTGTAGTTTTAACTTTAATACGCGTTTATAGCGAACATTCCACTGGCAAAGTTTTCCTGGCTTTATTAATATATCACATTATACAACGCTAACAGCTTGAAAATTCCACTCAACTATGTAATTTTTGTTAGTCTTGTTTAAGATAAATGCTTTTCCATTTAAAAATAAAGATAGAAGCCATATTTTCCACGCGAAGGCAACTTTTACTTTGTGTAGCGCGGCGCCATGTTTGTTTTGTTTTGAAGCAATCTGTGACCGTTACTTCTTTAAACTAAATTGCTTTATTAAACTGATTGGTTGATTTAATCATCACAATGTTTTTCCACCAATCAGATCAGTTTGTTACAGATTTTTGCACTGTAATTACAGAAAATTGCACTGTGATTACAAAAAAATGCACTGTGATTACAGAAAATTGCACTGTGATTACAAAAAATTGCACTGTGATTACAGAAAATTGCACTGTGATTACAGAAAATTGCACTGCTGTTTGGGATTAACTGCACTGAAATCAACCAATCACAGTCGAGTAATATCTTTATGTATATTATTACAGGTGTAAACAAAGGCCGCGATGGCAAGGGTTCAATCTTCGTCTGGGCAACTGGCAATGGTGGTGATTACAACGATTACTGTAACTGCGATGGTTACATCACCAGCATATACACCATCTCTATTGGTGCGGTCAATGATCTGGGCAAGTCACCATGGTACGCAGAACCCTGTCCATCAACCCTCGCGGTCACGTACAGTAGTGGCGAGAAGAAAGTGAATGTGAACAAGAAAATCGCCACCACTGATCTGCATGGTTCGTGTACCAAGTCTCATACGGGAACTTCTGCAGCAGCACCGCTAGCCGCAGGTGAGTGAAGGCTCAGATTAGGGTTATTTTACAAATTAGACGAAATTTTGAGGAGTAGCAAAATATCTTAGCTGACAGCTGGCAAGCATTGAAACAGAAATTTGGAACGGACATCTTAGAAAATATCTACAACAACATTAAGAGGCGATTTTTTTCTATGTGGCGCCAGTATTTGCGATAAAACCGAAAATATTTTTGGCATACCTTTCAGAATTGCTTTCTTTTAGTTTTATTCTCTAGTTTATACAGTTAGCTACCTTTTAAATGCATTTGCCGGTTGAGAAACCACGCGTAAAAATCAGCTGTCAACAAGTTGTGTTCGCACTGCTTGTCTCAAGTTGTCAACAAGTTTGGAACAAGCTGTTAACAACTTGTAACAACCTTGTTGATATTATCAGACTTGTTACAAGGTTGTTCCAACAAGTCCGATACAGTCATGATATAACAATATTGTTACAACCTTGTGTCATAACCCACATTGCAATATAAACCAAGACCACAGCTACACGAGGCTGATCATGTGAGTCTCCGAGCACTTGTGTAAAAACGTAAAAACGCACAAGTTGCTACAAGTTTGCAAACAAGTTGGTACAAATTTGTTCACAAGTTGTCGACAAGTTGTGTTCGCACTGATTGTTCCTAGTTGTTGGAACAAGTTTGGAACAAGCTGTTGACAACTTGTAACAAGCTTGATGGCATTATCAGACTTGTTGCAAGGTTGATGGCATTATCAGACTTGTTGCAAGGTTGACGACACAAGGTTGTAACAATATTGTTATATCAAGAATGTAGCAACTGACTTGTTGGAACAAGCTTGCAACAAGTCTGATAGTATCAACAAGGTTGTCACAAATTGTTAACAACCTGTTCCAAACTTGTTGAAACCTTGTGACAAGCAGTGCGAACACAACTTGTTGACGGCTTGTTGACAAACTTGCTACAAGATGTGAGATTTTTACGCGTGTAGAAAAGTATATTCATTACACACGTAAAAACGCACAATTGTTACAGGTCTGCAAACAAGTTGTTACAAATCTGTTCACAAGCTGTCGACAAGTTGTGTTCGCACTGCTTGTTCCCAGTTGTTGTAACAAGTTTGGAACAAGCTGTTAACAACTTGTAACAAGCTTGATGGCACTATCAGACTCGTTACAAGGTAGTTCTAACAAATCTGTTACGGTCATGATATAACAAGAATGTTACAAGGTTGACGACACAAGGTTGTAACAATATTGTTATATCATGACTGCATCGGACTTGTTGGAACAACCTTGCAACAAGTCTGATAATATCAACAAGGCTGTTACAAGTTGTTAACAGCTTGTTCCAAACTTGTTGACAACTTGGGACAAACAGTGCGAACACCACTTGTTGACGGCTTGTTGGCAGACTTCCTACAAGATGTGAGATTTTTGCGTGTGTAGTTCTGAGCGCATGTTACGTAACATACAAAAGAATCTGCTCTTAATGGTATTTATTTCATTTCAAGGAATCTTCGCATTGGTTTTGGAAGCCAACCCAGCCTTAACGTGGCGTGACCTGCAACACCTGATTGTTCAAACATCACGTGTTGCGGACGAAAATGACAGTGACTGGCGCGTGAACGGCGCCGGATTTCACGTGAACAACAAGTACGGCTTCGGTCTGTTGGACACGGCTGCTTTGGTGGAACGCGCGCGAGATCCCGCGTGGAAAACTGCGCCCACGCAGTATGTGTCCCGCAGCGAAGAACACAAGGTTCAAAGAAAAATCCTAGGCAATAGAATATTTAAGGAGACATTAAATACGGAAGATTTTATGCGTGCGGACGCATGCGTCACGAAACTCGAGCACCTGATCGTTTACATCACATTACGTCACGAAAAGCGTGGAACTTTGGAGATGAACTTAATCTCCCCGTCGGGGACGAAATCGAAATTGCTTGGTTTGCGCAAGTTCGATACGAGTCCCAAAGGCTTCCGAAAGTGGCCCTTCATGACCGTGTTTCACTGGGGCGAGAATCCGCGCGGGGTCTGGACGCTAGAGATTGACAATACGGAACATTTTACGGGATTTTTCGATCGGTGGGTAATGAAATTATACGGCACGTGTTCGAACCAGCCGAATAGTACGGTGCACGAAAAGGACATTTGCGCGAGACATTGTAAGAAAGGCTGTCCGGAGACCTTCTCTACAGTTTGTCGAAATTGCGTGCAGCTATGTGATTGTACGTCTGGGAAATGCACCAAACGTTGTCCTTTAGGCCTTGTCACGGATAGACAGCGAAATGAATGCGCAAACAGCTCGACAGAACGGCCCCCAAAACACGTCAATAATGATTCCGAGAATTTACCACGCCCACACAAGGAGGAAAAATTGCCAAAATATGGACAGTGGCTGCTTATTGCCGCCGGGGTTGCCGTCGCATTTGGTATCATCGCAGGGGTCTGGCAGGGATGGTTGTATTATCGAACTAGGCAGAAGTTAAACCGAGCCCGCAAGCAAAATCAAATACAAAGATACCCCATAATTCCTCGGAATACCATCGTTCGGGATCTGGAGCATGCGCGCTTGGCGTCAGATCGGACGTTGGCGTAGCAATGATGGCTAAAAATAAACATTACTCATACTGGTTTGGTCTTCGCGTCTTAATAATACGATTAAGATCATGCCTACGTGTGTTCGTCTTTTAAAAAAGCTAAAATAATTGCAGTTTTCGTTTGCTAATGGCTAACAGCAACGAAATGCGAGGTTTTCAAGGAGCTGGAGGCTTTAGTTATGGTTAATGTTAGGTTTAGCTTTGGGGTAAGGTTAATTTATTCTTCCACGTTTTAACGCAGAGGGCCTATAGGTCTTATAAACAGGGACCGCGCAGTGATTTTACGATTGGGGGGGGGGGAGGGGGGGGGGGG